>SDVV010022625.1:0-12906 GCA_016164225.1 Gammarus roeselii | reverse complement strand
ATCATGTTGAGGGCATGATGAAGGGCGCTACTATGTCATGATGACGCTCTTTACAATGCACCATCATGTTGAGGGCATGATGGAGGGCGCTACTATGTAATGATGACGCTGTTTGCAATGCACCATCATGTTGAGGGCATGATGGAGGGCGCTACTATGTAATGATGATGCTGTTTGAATTGCACCATCATGTTGAGGATATGATGGAGGGCGCTACTATGTCATGATGATGTTGTCTGCAATGCACCATCATGTTGAGGATATGATGGAGGGCGCTACTATGTCATGATGACACCTGTCTGCAATGCACCATCATGTTGAGGGCATGATGGAGGGCGCTGCTATGCCATGATGACACCTATCTGCAATGCACCATCATGTTGAGGGTATGATGGAGGGCGCTGCTATGTCGCGATGACGCTGTTTACAATGCACTTTCATGTTAAGGGCATGATGGAGGGCGCTACTATGTAATGATGACGCTGTTTGCAATGCACCATCATGTTGAGGGCATGATGGAGGGCGCTGCTATGTCATAATGACGCTGTCTGCAATGCATCATCATGTTGAGGGCACGATGGAGGGCGCTACTATGTCATGCTGACGCTCTCTGCAATGCACTATCAATCGCAGAAGTTGCGGGACGACCCGGAAAATGTGTCGTGTAGAGTTCAACCGAACAGGAAATGTGTGTAAAAAAGATTGCACAATTGCAGGCATCAATTTTTCAATACAATCAACAAGTTTCAATGGAAGGTGAAGTTCACAACCTTTAATATGCTGCAAATACATCATTCTTTGTAGCATGTTATATGTTACATCATGTTACATGTTACATCATCATACATCATGTTACATCATTCTTTGTAGCATGTTATATGTTACATCATGTTACATGTTACATCATCATACATCATGTTACATCATTCTTTGTAGCATGTTATATGTTACATCATGTTACATGTTACATCATCATACATCATGTTACATCATTCTTTGTAGCATGTTATATGTTACATCATGTTACATGTTACATCATCATACATCATGTTACATCATTCTTTGTAGCATGTTATATGTTACATCATGTTACATGTTACATCATCATACATCATGTTACATCATTCTTTGTAGCATGTTATATGTTACATCATGTTACATGTTACATCATCATACATCATGTTACATCATTCTTTGTAGCATGTTATATGTTACATCATGTTACATGTTACATCATCATACATCATGTTACATCATTCTTTGTAGCATGTTATATGTTACATCATGTTACATGTTACATCATCATACATCATGTTACATCATTCTTTGTAGCATGTTATATGTTACATCATGTTACATGTTACATCATCATACATCATGTTACATCATTCTTTGTAGCATGTTATATGTTACATCATGTTACATGTTACATCATCATACATCATGTTACATCATTCTTTGTAGCATGTTATCGTGTATTTCTATTTTTGTTTTGTAAGTGTATCAACAATCCTGGGTTTCGAAAGAGATTTTGTGCCAATTGCTCTTCAGTTCAGTTAGAGTTCATCTTTCCCTCATTTCGTCGCCATGGCTGCACGAAGGCCTTTTTCGGACAACTGAGGATTTCGATGATTCCTGTGAATAAATGGGTCAGTGATTATTGATGTTGAGGTGCTCACCCCTAGTGCGGTGAATCTTGGGTTGGCTCAGAAGGCGTTTTTTGTTATACTAGTCGCCGGTCCAGTATTATTTTTACCTCAGGCAAACCTGTTTTATTTTGTTCCGGCAAGTGGCAATGAGAGGTCACGTCTCTATCGACTGTCAAAATTGCGATTAATTAACCGACTTTATAAATTGAATATATTTCAGCAGTGAACAATTACATTGATTGAACAATTACATTGATTGAACAATTACATTGATTGAACAATTACATTGATTGAACAATTACATTGATTGAACAATTACATTGATTGAACAATTACATTGATTGAACAATTACATTGATTGAACAATTACATTGATTGAACAAAAGATGAGCTGCAAACTTTACCTCGACGAAAAAGTGTATCAGAAGCAATCAGCCAACTGAAAATATCCTAAAAACTCATAAACATCGACTTCAACTATTCACTGAATATTATGAGCCTACGGATATTAAAAAAACTCACAATGGATGACGCAATGGATGACAATGGATGGCACAATGGACGACGCAGTGGATGACACAATGGATGATGCAATGGATGACACAATGAATTATACAATGGATGACACAATGGATGATGCAATGGATGACACAATGAATTATACAATGGATGACGCAATGAATGGCACAATGGATGACACAATGGATGACGCAATAGATGACGAAATAGATGACGTAGTGGATTACGCAATCTATTTCGTCAAAATAGTGCGATTTTAATTTTATTACATCACGTCAACATTAAATAGTTTGCCATTCTAGAGACAAATCGAAACTCCGTATTTTTGGCGCAACGACACACTGAATTTCTCAGGCTGTGCCACACTCCGCGAGAGTTTAGCGTATTCGAGGTTTTAAATAAACACTCGCTAAAAGATATCTACATCGACAGTAATGGACACCTACCCAGTATTATGGTGGCAACGACCCAATTATTATGATGGCAACACCCCATTATTATGACGACAACACCCCCATTATTATGATGGCAACACCCTATTATTAGGATGGCAACACCCCATTATTATGATGGCAACACCCCATTATTAGGATAGCAACACCCCATTATTAGGATTTGAGAGTCCTTATTCTAAGGAATAACGGTTATGTGATAGGCAAGGGATTTAGAAGCGAGGGTTCTACCAAATGACGGTTTTATGATGAGCAGTGGATTAGTTGTTCTAAGGAATGACTGTTATATGATGGGCAAGGGATTTAGGAGCGAGGGTTATACCGAATGACGGTTTTATGATGAGCAGTGGATTAGTTGTTCTAAGGAATGACTGTTATATGATGGGCAAGGGATTTAGGAGCGAGGGTTCTACCAAATGACGGTTTTATGATGAGCAGTGGATTAGTTGTTCTAAGGAATGACTGTTATATGATGGGCAAGGGATTTAGAAGCGAGGGTTCTACCGAATGACGGTTTTATGATGAGCAGTGGATTAGTTGTTCTAAGGAATGACTGTTATATGATGGGCAAGGGATTTAGGAGCGAGGGTTATACCGAATGACGGTTCTATTATGGACAAATTATTTGGAAGCCAGGGCACAACGGACAGACGGTTATATAATGAGCGAGGGATTTAGAAACCCGTGTTCTGCGTAATGACGGTTCCATTATGGGCAATTGATTAAGAAATCTAGGCTCCTGCTACACAACAATCCTCTTCCATGGGCATGGCATTTAAAAGCAAGGGTTCAACAGATCGACGGCTTTATTATAAGTTTGAGATTTCAATGCCGGGTTCTACGTAATGCCGGTTAAGGAAAAACTGTCCGAAAGAAACGCTCATGACCGAAAAACTAATTGAAGTAGAAAGGTGAATTGGAATCTCATTAGAGGATATGGTCTGACTTTAATTTGGTTTGAGACCAGTGCTCAAAATAAACACTCTTTTTCTGAATGAAGCGATTAACCCGTTCAAGAAAATTTGAGATTACTGCAATAAGAACATCTTAGCCAATAAAAGGAACTACTTCTCGGATACCTTGCTCACGGGCATTGATAGTGTCAAGTTTTGCGTTGAAGACCCTCGTTTGACATATCACCTGAGAAAACGAGCCACAGAGGAATTTAGGGTATCTTGTTGGCCACGAGGAGTTAGATTAGTATGACAAGAAGTTGTCTCATTTATGACAATATAGTTGTTCCTCTCTGGGTGTCCTTTTTTGGACACTTTTTCAATCAGTTGACAAAACTGAAAACTCCTTTTATTGTTATTAATTCCTACCTCAGCAGCCCGTTTCTTTTTACCTCGTGATTGGTTTCCTTGAATGATTTCACCCGATCTGGCATGTTTTGAACGTTCTGAACCACCCTTGTTTTGGTTAAGAATACTGCTATTTGCTCTCCATTGGTTGACCCCATTGCTGATAGTCTGACAATATATTTCTAGGTTGTATTACTTCACAAATGCTCATTTCACTTTGGTGAAATCCTGATTTTTTCAGAAATGCTTATAACGACGGTAATTTATAAATTATTCAAGGTATTTACTAAAAAATAAAGTAAAATCAGGACATATCCTTCCATGTGGTTTAGCTTCAATTTTCTATGTCAATTAGTTTTTGAGTTATGAGCGCTTTCTTTAGAACAGTTTTTTTCTGTGTCACTCTATTTCCTGGGCAAGAGATTTGAATGCCAGAATCCCACCAAGCGTTTGTCCAGCTATGACTAGCTGTCCGTCTATGACTAGTGGTCCCTCTGTGACTAGGGGTCCGTCTGTGACTAGTGGTCCGTCTGTGACTGTTGGTCCGTATGTGACTAGTGGTCCGTCTGTGACTAGTGGTCCGTCGGTGACTATTGGTCCGTATGTGACTAGTGGTCCGTATGTGACTAGTGGTCCGTATGTGACTAGTGATCCGTCTGTGACTAGTGGTCCGTCGGTGACTATTGGTCCGTATGTGACTAGTGGTCCTGTGTGACTAGTGGTCCGTATGTGACTAGTGATCCGTCTGTGACTAGTGGTCCGTCTGTGACTAGTGGTCCGTCTGTGACTAGTGGTCCGTCTGTGACTAGTGGTTCGTCTAGGAATAGTGGTCCGTCTGCGACTAGTGGTCCGTCATTCTCTTCCCCTCGAACACAAATCAAACGAGACGACGCAACTCGTGATTACCCTCAAGAAGTGACGTGATGGTGACGATGTGCTGACACACTTAGATAGCCTTCAAGAAGTGACGTGATGATGACGATGAGCTGACATACTTGGATGGCCCCAAGAAGTGACGTGATGGTGACGATGACCTGACATACTTGAATAGCCTTCAAGAAGTGAATTGATGGTGACGATGACCTGACCTACTTGGATGGCCCTCAGGAAGTGACGAGATGGTGACGAAGACCTGACATACTTGGATGGCCCTCAAGAAGTGACGTGATGGCGACGATGACCTGACATACTTAGATAGCCTTCAAGACGTGAAGCGATGGTGACGATGACCTGACATATTTGGATGGCGCTCAAGAAGTGACGTGATGGTGACGATGACCTGACATACTTAGATAGCCTTCAAGAAGTGAAGTGATGGTGACGATGACCTGACATACTTGGATGGCCCCAAGAAGTGACGTGATGGTGACGATGACCTGACATACTTGAATAGCCTTCAAGAAGTGAATTGATGGTGACGATGACCTGACCTACTTGGATGGCCCTCAGGAAGTGACGAGATGGTGACGAAGACCTGACATACTTGGATGGCCCTCAAGAAGTGACGTGATGGCGACGATGACCTGACATACTTATGTGGCCCTCAGGAAGTGACGTGATGGTGACGATGAGCTGATATACTTAGATGGCCTTCAAGAAGTGACGGGATGGTGATGATGTGCTGACATACTTTGATTGCCCTCAAGAAGTGACGTGATGGTGACGATGTGCGCACTTACTTTGGAATTACCCTCAAGAAGAGACGTAATGGTAACGGTGGACTGACATGCTTTGAAATTGCCCTCAAAGAGAGACATCACCGTGACGATGCGCTGACATACTTTGAAATTTTATGTTCAGGTTGGAACTAAAGATTGAGAAGTAGCGTTGTATTCATAACCTGTCAGTTCAATGATTGGAGTGTGTATTTTATTCAATATGAACCTTGCCAGTGTATGAAAAATAAATTAAATGAAGTACGTTTGAAATAAAAGTTACTTAAAAACGCTCTGTCAATAACCGTAATGCAAAGGACAGCAAATCAACACAAAAGTGTAGAAGTATGTTTTTTGTGTTGTACTACAACGAAATGTCATTTTTTTTTGTAGTTTTATCATTGTCTAATTTTACCCTCTCCAAGAAAGTTTATCATTGTGATGTAGCACCCCCAAATTAATTAGGTGTCAGATGCCGCTTCTGTGCATCCAATGTTATCAATTAAATGTCTTTCACCGAAGATAGATTTGTATATAACAGAAAAGTACATCGTTCACAATACTTGATGATAACCGATAACTGATAACTGAATGATAACTGATAGCTGATCAAGTGTACTTTTTATAAAATATAGAATATTGTCATTGTTCTCTTGTTTTATTAATTAAATCCTTCATCAACACAAATCAATCAAGCAAACTGTAAGGACACTACATATTGTTTACCGTCAAACTATTGCATCAATGAACACGAGGCTTCAATAAACATTGGCTTTGACTTCAAATTGATATCGTTTGTTCGGAACAACCAAACAGCGGTAACGATTATTTCCTATACATTTTGATCGATAGTTGCAAATTCTGACTTATAGGGATAAATGCCCAATATGAGGCATCAACTTGTTTCACAATTATTATGTTTATATATATTTCTGTGACTCATATGAGTTACCCCACAGCGAATTGTTGCTGCCACCCTGAGAGAAACATGGTAGCAATATAGTATCAATATTGACCGAACAATACCAAATCTAAATAACTAATTAAAATACGACACGAGCACAGTGGGTCTCTACATTCAGATTCTATTAAATATGTGGGAAATTATAATTTCCTTCAGCAAGCGTCAAGCGGCATTTCTATTCAAAAGTAGGTATATAGAGCTAATGGGCAGTAATACAGAAATGCTTGCGGTACAGTGGATCATTGTTTTAAAATTAAGCATGTAATAACAATTATTTGTCTGAAAAATAAGGTATATATTTAGAGTGATAACAGTTAATATTCCAACTAAATCAGTAGAGCGCACAACGTTTTCATATTTCAATTTTTGTTTTTATTTAGAATAGACATTGAAATACATGATGATGAGTCCTTTGTATGATTGTTTGATGGTTGTGTGAAACGAACATACCCTTGACCATTAATTCAAACGGAATTTCCAGAAAACTACTGCAATTCCGAAAGTTGTAACAGCATGCCCATATCTGTTGCCCTGTTCTCGGGTCACCTTGAGTGTGGTGTCCATTGAGGATATTCAATGGAGTAGACAATTAAATTAAGCGAAACATTTCCCACACACTGTGCACGCACTCCTACCAAAGTGTGTACGTACTCCAATCCTGGTACGTACGCACTCTCTTCAATGAGTGTACGCACTCTACATAACCAAGGTTTGTGCTCACTACAAGCAAGGTGGTCACGCACTACCATCAAGGTGTGTCAGCACTCTAACTAAGGTATGTCCGCCAATCAAGGCGTGAACGCACTCCATTCAAGGTGTGGAAGCACTTCAATATAAGGTGTGACCGCACTGCAATCAAGGTTTGTACGTACTCCAATCAAGGTATGTACAAACTTTGATCAAGGTGTGTCTGCACTCCAATCAAGGCGTGCAGGCACTCCATCCAAGGTGTGAACTGCTATCCATCTGTGTAGGCCCGTCGACTATGGTGTGTACTCACACAATCAAAGGTTGTTTTAACAGACAATTTTTTTATTCGTTGTTGTTCTGCGTCGTCGATTAACATAACATTTAGACTGTTCTAGATAAATTTTCCAACATGAGTGATTTTGGAAAATGTATAATTTATCGGGGCAAACAGTGGTCACGGAATGTTTGCACATACATCAAATCGTTGGAATGATACACATATATAATAATGTTTTTTGCGACCGTTTGGGTTGATGTCCATTTAAGAAGTTATATAGAGTTACATCAGGTTTTGTTTGTACTATAAAAATAAATTTGTACAATGTCGAAATATAATATTAATTTTAAAAGTTTGTGCATTGAACTGCCTTCTCTGTTGTTATTTGATAGTTCAACAGCAAAGCGAAAATCTTGAAATTTTAAAACATATTTTTTACCTTGTCGTTATATAACTCGCACATTAATAACTAGATGACACTTGGACTAACAACAAACCAGAAAAAGATATATCATATCATCATTCCACCCGTGGATAATTTTCCAGGTTTCTTGGGAGTAAACACATCGAATAATCGATCCTAGCAGTTTGCCTTCTTCAACGCATTTGTCGACTCCGTTTTCCGTGCAAATCTAATTTATTAGGCTACTGCTCTTCATTTCCAAACTGTTTTTGCCAAGGGCATAGTGAACATCAACTATTGGGATGTATGCAAGGTCATATATCATTGATAGAAGAATACTCAGATTGGATCCGTCACAGCATGTTCAATTATCACTAAAGAAACAATCCTAAACACATTTTTGCATTCGGTAAGCCTTGTAACGAAGCAGTAGGATGCTAATCAGTCTTCCTTCTCGACGGCGTGTCCTATGACGTCTATTACTCTGTTAATAATAATTATTGAAGCTAAGGTCAGACACAGGAACAAAAGTACGCCCAAGAAGGAGTTGTCACGAGTTGGTTCATTAAATCTCAACCAGCAGCCACGGCAGAAAGGCCTGTCCAGACAGAAGAGTTTCAGCGGGTGTCGGGTTGGATTTTAGGACTTTGTTGGAAAGATCCCGTTGCAATTGATGAACCATATCGATTAAATAAATTTACTAGTTAATAATTGCACTGTTGTATTACATAGGACAATAGAGACCTTCCAGTGATTTGAGACCCATCCCTTGTGAGTGCTCGGGCGTTTCAAGGAATCCAAGTTGATTCTGAGGAACTCCCTATTCGATTTGGCCGTTCCGTAACATGGTTTTGGGCATAGCTGAATGTTTGCATAAGATTTTTTTTTCGAATTCAGGTAAGTGCGAGCGTTTTTGTCTGTCGGGTGAGTTCACTACACAAATTCCCCATAAAAAATCAGATTGTCCAAAACAGAATTTATTGTATTTATGTATGAAGCTCTAAAGTCGGATGACATACCTCATATTTGTAGCCTTGCTCCTCATGATCCTTTTTATCCTTCACCGCGAGTTAAATGTTAGACACAAGAGCATAAAATGTAATATGAGAGATGACTCAGCTCATCCAGAGCACGAAAAGAGGATTCAGCGGAGACATCATGTCTTCAATCAACTTCCTTCGAGGATTAATCTCCCTGCAGGGTTTGTTTTAAATGATTATAAATGTATTTAAATTCATAATATTCGATACATTTTCATGCATCAGGATTTACTTAGCAGTCATTGTTCTGAGCAGAGTATGCTTGCAGTTATTGTTCTGAGCAGAGTATGCTTGCAGTTATTGTTCTGAGCAGAGTACGCTTGCAGTTATTGTTCTGAGAAGAGTATGATCGCAGTTATTGTTCTGAGCAGAGTATGCTTGCAGTTATTGTTCTGAGCAGAGTATGCTCGCAGTTATTGTTCTGAGCAGAGTATGCTTGCAGTTATTGTTCTGAGCAGAGTACGCTTGCAGTTATTGGTCTGAGAAGTTATTGTCTGAGCTGAGTATGATCGCAGGTATCGTTCTGAGCAGAGTACAGAGTATGCTTGCAGTTATTGTTCTGAGCATAGTATGCTTACAGTCTTTGTTCTGAGCAGAGCATGATCGCAGTTATTATTCTGAGCATAGTATGCTCGCAGTTATTGTTCTGAGCAAAGTATGGTCGCAGTTATTGTTCTGAGCAAAGTAGGCCCGCAGTAATTGTTCTGAGCAGAGCATGATCGCAGTTATTGTTTTGAGCAAAGTATGATCGCAGTTTTGTGCCTCAGATCATGACAAAAAAAAATCGATTTCGGTCCGGTTCTCAGAGTCAAGAAATAGGTTGTTTAAGAAAAACTTTTCGGTATTCGATTAAATGCCCGGTAAGCCTAATCATTTTCATTCGACCGATCAATGGGGTTATACCTAGAGCTTCTCAATTTTTTCTTTGTTTCTATTGAGAAGATTAACTATAATACAAATGGAATATATTTTAGGCAATATCAACTTGCAGAAGGAGATCAGACTGAATGTTTTCAAACTCGTAAAACAATGCAACTCTTCCGATCACACTAGGGGTCACTGAGGTGGGTTCTGTAGATGCCAATTGCAGGTACCGTTTCAATTCAGTCACGTGGTTGTGAGAATTTATATAAATATATATAAAGAGAGAGAGAGAGAGAGAGAGAGAGAGAGAGAGAGAGAGAGAGAGAGAGAGAGAGATTGAAGATTCAATTGCTATACTGAAGTAGTGGAAAAGACATTCCTCAATTCATTCCCCTGAGAACACAGGCCAGTTAGCGCTCTAATTGGGCTATACGATGGAAAAACATGTACATTTTTCTTCGCGATTGAAGAGATGAACTTCATCTATCATTTAACGACGTGAACCTCCATTGATAGTTTATTCCAATTGTAATTTTCATGATCATTGTAACGCTCCCCTCATTTGCCCCATCACGACCGTTTCCTTCTCAAAGAACACACAAGATTTTTCTTTCTCGGGGCTCATTAAAAGACAATCAGGGTTTCTAATGGAGATTAGATCAAGGCGGCAGACGGTCCAAAGAAGCTGTGCCATCACGAAGTGATGGCAGGCTCGTGGAAGACTTCTTACCACGACATAGCGATGGCAAGAATACGGGAGAAGCTGAGCCATCACCTTCTTCCAGATATCAACGATTGGGAGATGTAGTAATGACAGGTTCAAAACAGTGGTTGAACCATCACACGGCTATGCTAACGGCACACTTGACAGGACGCTGTCATGACTGGCTTGTGTTAGCGGCTGTGACTTAACGTAGCGATATAAGGATTATGGAATAGGCCTTCCCTACACGCAGCGTATGAAAGGCTGTCCCATCACACAGAGATGGCCGGCTCACGGGAGGAGCCGTGCTATGACCTTCACTCAGTCAGCATTAGTTAAGAGACGCTGCGATGGCAGGTTTGCGAAGTCTTTCCTGTTATCATTGCAATGATCAGTAAGAAACAACATATATTGCATTATTAGATAATCATCATACCACGCCGCAGTAACCATTGAACGAACGTAGATCAGAGTGATAGTAGATCCTTCAGGTTCACTTCCAATCATTGATTCATAGAATTCCCCCTACCCAAATCTATACAAATCTACTCTTCTATCTACACCAACATTCCGTTGCTAGACTATTATTGTCCTCTACTCTCCTTCCCGAGCCAACATTCTCGTGTACTCTCTTACCACAAAGGTATTCTCCTGTAACCTTGTTCTTTATCACACAGACGTTATCCTATACTATCCTACCACTCCAACATTCTCGTGTACTCTCTTAGCACAAAGGCATTCTCCTGTAACCTTGTTCTCTATCACACAGACGTTATCCTATACTATCCTACCACTCCAACATTCTCGTGTACTCTCTTACCACAAAGGCATTCTCCTGTAACCATGTTCTTTTTCACACAGACGTTATCCTATACAATCCTACCACTCCAACATTCTCGTGTACTCTCTTACCACAAAGGTATTCTCCTGTAACCTTGTTCTTTATCACACAGACGTTTTCCTATACTATCCTACCACTCCAACATTCTCGTGTACTCTCTTACCACAAAGACATTCTCCTGAAGTCTCTTTCCTTACCTCACAGACAATATCCTATACTATCCTACCACTTCAACATTCTCCTTCACTCTCGTTTCGAACGAAAATTATTAAGTCCTCTGCTACCACTCAAACATTATTTTTTAATCTCCTAATTTGAATGCTTGGCACCATCGCTACAGCGGCCGTTAACTCTTTAACTGGAGGAGTAGACATGATACAGTCGCCTGTAAATAATGCATGCAATTCTGTTCCCCATTAAATAACACTAGAATACTCCACAGCAGTAAGAATACACATCCTCGTATACACCGTTCCGAATTATGTCTAAGCAACATTGCCTCTCGACGAAGCATCGTCGTTATTTCAATTTAATAAGGGACGCGCTCCAGGAGAAGCAATCCCTAAAATGGCATACATTTGGAGACACACGAGCGGAAAATCCTTCCTATAGGATTACAACAGTAACTGTCTTGAAACAATGCGTGCAGGTTTAATACTCTTTGCATTGTTCGGTAGGAATTACTGTTCGCATTTCCGTAGAAAAACTGGTTTTGTTTGGCTTTGAAAGGTTTTCATTGTCCCAGTGAGTGGAACTGTTTTTTGGCCGGGAAATTCCCTTGAACATGTGTTTATTTTTGGCAGGATTGTTTTTCAACTGCCGACTTTGTTTTGAAGGAAGAGTTCTTCAGACTGAATAGGAAAACACTGTTCCGAGATTCCTTGCATGAAATAAGTTCAGTTGAACGAATTCGAACGATATTTCTAACCGAAATGTAATTGTAGAAAATTGTCAAACCAAAGTATTTATCAATAAACCTAAATGATGCATAACGTTTTTATTCGCACTTTGGAGATCGTCCTCCTATGCTGACAATTAGTACGAATCGATAGATTTCTTTATTATTTCATTGTTTTCGGCCCAGATTACCAGGTGATCAACTTTTCCAATGCAACGACTCTACGACTTGTTCGTGACGAATACCTAGGGCAAAACGTGGTCCGTAACTCGTGAATACGCAACACGTGACACGTGATTACCCATGAACTCTATTGATTTTGACTGATGACAAAACCCTGCGTGTTGAGACGCGCGCTCTAACCCAGATTGTGAAAAATATAATTTATTATTATGTCAAATTAAATTTTAGGAAAAAATTCATGTACTTCATTTTGTTAAAAACATATATACAACAGTTGGGTTACCGTATAAAGTAGACGAACGATTTCCTCAAATGAGTCAAGATATGAAACGATCTGCTATCATCGTTTGAATTCGACTGTAAACATCTGGTAAACAATCCTTTTCTGCTAATGAAATTTATTTGATATGACAAAATGACACTACCACTTTGTACAGCATATTTTACGATATAAATAACTGAATATA
>SDVV010022624.1:0-12907 GCA_016164225.1 Gammarus roeselii | reverse complement strand
CCCAGAGCGTCTTCGTCGCGTCCTGGACGTAGACCCCAGAGCGTCTTCGTCGCGTCCTGGACGTAGACCCCAGAGCGTCTTCGTCGCGTCCTGGACGTAGACCCCAGAGCGTCTTCGTCGCGTCCTAAACGTAGACCCCAGAGCGTCTTCGTCGCGTCCTAGACGTAGACCCCAGAGCGTCTTCGTCGCGTCCTGGACGTAGACCCCAGAGCGTCTTCGTCGCGTCCTGGACGTAGACCCCAGAGCGTCTTCGTCGCGTCCTGGACGTAGACCCCAGAGCGTCTTTGTCGCGTCCTAGACGTAGACGCAACCTGTGCGCTTCCTGGGCTTCATCAACACCGACATAACACCTGACACCATAGCCAAAGGTTTTGCTATATAGGAAGGGAACAAACACCGCGGTTCCTTCCCCCTCTCCTTCTCTAAGCAAACTCTAGCCTCAAAGTTAACTCAGGTTACACCAGCGCTTGCCCTTACATGTGCCGCTTTGGTGAGAAGCTGTGCAGATGAAGTATGAACACACTACAGAAAAAAATGTTCTGGAGTCTTCAACAATAGAAATATACCACAAGAGTGGTAATACATTACCTATCACCCAACGCAGAATTCTAATAAAGATCTTAAACAGTAACACCCTTCCTTTCTCATCAACATCTTGCACCCATATTCCTCAGAATGACTCTTCTGTGCGTTCTGCCTCGCCGGCTCTGACAAGGGTACATCCACTCGCGGCACCACTCATGTCGCCAACGGCTCCTTGTTCTACACCCGACTCGTCACCTCACTCACCCCCACACCCACCATCCCCATCGCCACTTTCTGCACCACCACAGCAACCCCCCCAAAGGAATGTCGAACAATGAAATATATTGCAAATAAACACAAGCGGCTTTGGTCAGAAACACAGAGAATTCAAACACTTGCTCCGTAAACACCACATTCAAATTGCCCTTATCCAGGAAACTAAACACGAACAAAAATCCATGACAGCAAAGTTTGCTAGATACACAACACTAAGCCACTACCGTCCCAATAACGGCTACAGCAGCGGACTTGTTTCTCTTGTGCATAAAAAAGTTTACTTCACGAAGCCAACTTCACAGACTCTAGATCAACTCCCACCGAACATCACAATAACGGTGCAATCGGAACTTCTTAAAATACAAAGGAAACCAATGTAATTAGTACAGCTCATGTCCATCGCAGTACACACCTCCCTTGACTACTTCAACACCACCACCAACATTTTCGATCTATGACACTTTAACGCAACCGATAAATCCTGACTCGCCACACTAACCGAAGAAGAAATGTCCTCACTGACAAACTGGACAAACTGATCCCATTAAATAACCCAAACACGTCCACTAGCAAACCTTTCAACTCTAACACTCAACAGACCTCCCATAACGTGCCATTTTGCTCTTTCAACCTCACCCTAAGCTGTCAATGAGCAGTCCACCAGGATATGTGATTTGATCACATCATAATAGACATCAATTATACCAACTTTGATCTCCAATCAAAAACAAAACTCATTAAACTTTTCGTAACTACATTCGAGCAGAATGGGACGAATACACTTCGTCAATAAAACCGTTCAACCATGCAGACAGACAACACATACTCGCCAAGTTCGTCTCTGGCTTCAATATGATTTTCTCGCCCCCGTTTGGTATAAAATTCAGCAGTGGAACTACCTCCGTAATACAAGCTCCCCAACGACAGAATTAAACAGATTCCACCCTTAACTAAGAGATAGAGGCAGACAGACATTAGTAAGAGGCGAACTTGTAGCGGGGTGTACTGGCTAACACCAACTCCAAACCTCACCATCGAATTATGAAAACTAATCTGGAGCCTTAACAACAAGATCACAATCTACCACCCATCACCATACCATCAGACCAACAACAAGCAGATATACTCAACAAACACTTTATAGGTACCACACCATCCACACAATAGAAAGATACTCAAGCATCGACCCAAATACTGACCCACCCTTCACATCGGCCATGACTATAAAAGCAGCCATCAGCCAGACCAAAATTTCATCTGCAAGGGCCATCCGGACTCTGTAACGACATCTCTAACATCTCCATTCAACAGAACAATACCCACAAACCCATTGAGGGCCCCACAAGACCAGCTTTATACAAACCAATTTTCTCCTCCCGAATCCCTTAAAAATTTGATAGCGACAGGTTCTAACAAAATTAATGCCTGTATCGCAATTTCCTCTACACAACACGATTTCAGGACATAATATTCTACGACCACGTTGCTCACCAACCTCACAGACAACGAAAAGAAGCTCGCCCAATGCACCCTAATATGCGCAATCGACATTAGTAAGGCCTTCGACACAGATCTAAGACACGTCCTCAGACAAAATTCTCAACACACACATTCATCCGAACTGTAAAGAAAAGATTGATAATTTATTTTCTGGCAGACAAGCACACACATTCGACAATAACAAGACACGGTAGCTGGATCCTGCGTGCTGGATACAGATTGCAAGATACGGATACCTTGGGGGATACGGACACGGGTCTGACCAGGAAGCCACAGCCCGCTCTGAGAGAACGCTGAGGCCAGCAGTCCCTGTTGTATAAACAGTGACCTTGTTTGTCAGGAAAGGTCGCGCTTGCGCCTGGGAAATGCGGAGGCAAGCGGCCCTGTTTGTATAAACAGTGGTATGGTCGAACAAGGAAGTCGTCACGAGGTTCATACAGGACCTATAGCGGAAAGTTAGGAAAATGAACAGTAACGGTTGCATTCAATTAAGATGTCGTATGTAGGCACGGTCGAGAGGCTGGGTCTAAGCCTTTTAGTTATGTGCGGAAGGGCCAGCGTGCCCTCAGCAACCGATTCTCCAATGTTGAACTGCAGGACGTTTTAGAACAGAGGTTATTAATTGTAAGGTTATGTTGCGGTTTCGTTAAGGCTGTTTGCCGTGTAATCGGTAAGATGTTGGCTTTAAGCCTATTTGTTACTTATATGCCTTATTGCTAGTATAACTGCGACATTGCTTTAAGAGGAGTGGCCGGGGATTTATTCCCAAGCGAGTAGTGGGCGCTGACGTCACGTTTTAGACTATATAAGGCGATGTCACCGAGTAACGACAGTTGATTCATAACCTAACCATGTGAAGGACAAGTCGTTATACTCGTCCTACAGCCCACCATTGTTCCGCCAAGCCCGACCCCTTCTCCGCCATAGACACTACAAGTTAAACGGTTTTCACGTTGGCATAGACACTTAATGTTCGACGACTCTTCAAGATCCAAAACTTTGGACAGTATCACTGTGTCCCGTTTTACCAATCATACTACAACATCGGAAGAGCAGTAGCTTCTAGGGAAGACAGCTGAAATCTACAACGTGCATCAAGTTCGACGCCAGGGTGTCAGCCGGACGACAACCTAGCATCGCTGGACGCGCATTATTGGATGTGATTGCAGAGAAGCTCCTTCATTTAGCACGAGCGACCTAGCAACGAAAGGTCACTGACCCGGGTGAGCCCATACTTGGTAACTATATCTACATCTACGAGGAAAAACTCTGTACTATACCCCATCAGTTGTACAGAGGATTAGCGCCACTTGTAATTAGGAGAGTGATATTTTTAAGTGATCCTCTTGTGTAGGTTAGGATGGCGACCGTTTCACGTGACATTGCGGAGGCACAGATCAGTACCCATATATGTATTTGAACTGTTCTACTGATGTTCTTTTTTGTTTTGTTTTATTTCTTTGCGCACATTTGTGCATTATATAATTAGACTGCGTCATTTGTGAGTGGGTAGTAATTGGAAGCCAGTCTCAGGGCTTCTCTTGATTATAAATAAATTAAGAGTTCATACTGTTTCCTAGTGGTTTAAATTCCCTTCACACAGTAGCAGTGTATATGGAATATATCATCTCCTAGACCCACTCAACTGAGTAGCCCGTCGGTCATTAATAAGTATCTATCGGTACATGATTGGATTGCCTTTGATTTCTTTAAATTGATCCTTGTTCCCAGATGGTGTCTTCCAGTGCTTTGTCCTTCCCCTTTAATTTTCAACGCATTTATGCACGACTTGCTCACACCAACACAAACCAGCGCCTACATTAGCTCATACGCGGATGACCTATTAATCATCATACAACACCACAAACACAAGTCCGCAGCAGCAGATCTCCAGCATTACCCGAGTTATCTAGAGACCTAGCGGCAGGACAACATAACGATTGCGTTCACAAACAAGTCGTTCCTCCAATTATTAAAAACAGACCCGCATCCACTCCGATGTCACACTCAACTACACTCACAGTCACACAACCATGATCCTTGGAGTTACTTATGACGTAGAAATTACGTTCAAACCTCACACAAACAACACCAGCATTACAACTAAGCATAGACCTTACGTGATTCGGATGTTTACGGACACTCCAAGAAATCAATTACAACACTATTCAAACAAGTCATCGACCCCTTATTTCCAGCACAAACACTGCCTGGTCCTCCTCTGCCATTCCACACTCATCAACTCCCCACAAAGAATAAAGAACACGGTCGTACGTATCGCAACGGGCTGTACAAGACGGCACCATTCTTTATCTGCATGGGGAAATCATGGTCCTCCTTCTCAAACTTCATCTTGATATGAGGGGGACAAAATTCTTCAACAGGACCCGGCCCATCCCTGCCACCCCTTTTTGAACACACGTCGAACCATCGGAATATGCATAACAAATTGGCAGCACACTTCAGCTCGCTTAACACCACGATTTCCCAACCTATAAATAACACATCTATCTGTGACCAGATACACACACTCTATACAGCTATCGCAGTGACTGATCGTTCAGCCAACACGGTCCTTCAGAGTCTTACCATCAGAAGTAGACGTGGAGGTGTTGGTAATGGCATGAGGTGAAAGGGGTCACCTGTCGAGGCTTAGGTGAAGGTACCACAAGGTCTTCGAGTCATACCAACATAGACTGAGGAACAGCTCTTCCGACCTCTGCCTGGGGTGCCGATGCACGCCCAACAGCAGGTCCAAACGTTGTACCCAGTCGTTGGACCCGGTTCACTCATAGAATCGGGCCGGTGCGTGATCTACGGTAGCGCCCGCACGACAAAAGTTTTCTCAAGGTGGTAGGTCTAATTTTAGGGCCTGCACCGGTCGGAACTTTTCCAGCATACGCATAATGGTGGGTATTCGGGCTTGAGAACATGCCTCGATGCTAATTGAGAACATGCCTCGTCAGATAAGAGAAGTTTATTCTTCATAAAAAAAAATCCACAAAAGTTGTGGTGCCCAGAGGTGCGATATGCAGCGTGAATGCGTGACGAGCTGCAATGCAGTGTTTTGTAACGCAATGTCCGGTATAAATATATCAGCATGGAAGAAGGCATACGCCGAAAACCGTAAACTAAACCAAGAAAGGGAAGAATAGAGGTAGATGGATCCAATTAGCCCAAACTGTCAACCTGTGCACCCCAATCCCCTCAATCACGCGTAGAGACTTTCAGACGTAACCAGGCAAGCGGGTGCAATTTTTTCCTGCTGTTGGAAAAACCCTGGACAACTTGCACAGACTTTCAGACATATCTCCACCACAAATTACGCAGCTACTCTGCAACAAGAAATGACATGAAAAGTAAGGAAACGTAACATTTTTACTTCCTCAACGAAGAATTCTCTAATAAACCCTTCTCCATCCAAAAACTGCAGTATGCCATTGGCCATGATCGCAAAAATTTACCTGGGCCGGATCGGTTGCTCATTAATATAATCAAAAATCTCTCAGAAAGAGCTGTCAAAAACGTGTTAAACAGGAATCAGGTATCTTCCGTAGACAGTAACCAGGAAAAGACCACAACGACCCTCGTAACTACCGTCATATTGCCCCTACCATCGACCTCTGTTAGCTGATGCAAGTAATGATAACTCAAGCATCGTCGACTACCTCGCTATGAATAAAGGTCTCAACAACTTCCAGTGCGGCGGTCGCAAGCACCACTCCACGACAGAGCATCTCGTGCGACTGGAAGCAGACATTCAACCGGCTTTCGTCCGTTGGAAACAAGTGGTTTCGATTTGTCTCTACGTTCTAACAAGTAGATGGTACAACCTGAAATACGGCATCATAAAAGATCTTCAGCACTAGAGCTTGAAATACATTCACCACATTTTATCCATCATTTTTTGCACAATCGTCTCTTTAAGGTCAAAGTCGGCGACACTCTTTCGCCATCTTATCCCCAGGGAATGGGCGTTCCTCACGGCAGCGTCCTAAGTTCACTCTTTTCATCCCTTTATTACATCAGCTTGCAGACATCCACCCCCGAAACGGGAGACCGCTCTCTTTTCTTCAATTTATTCGGCCAAATAAATTTTGTTGAAACCTCTGATATCTTTGTGATGGTAACAAAATGAATTCTTTGAAATTTTACTCAACCTTCCACAGCAGTTGGCAGAGAAATAGTTTATGAATTATTTTTAGCCCGTTGCACGATCAAACTGGTGTATGCCTTTTATACATTTAGTCATAATTCAACTAGAACACGATGCAATACATTAAAAAAATTAAACCCATATGCATAGTATAAAGAACTATCGAATAATGAAAGACATCTGGTTCGAACTACTCCCGCCTGGCTGTAATGATGAGGAGGCACTAATCCACAATTTTACTGGAGTACAGTAGCTAGCGATTGTCGGCCACGCATGGGGTACTTTTTTTCCGAATATTATAAGTGTAGTTAAATAACTAATTTAAAATGTGTTTTAAAATGAATAAAGGTACGTCTGTGTGCATTACAGTATATGTGCATCGCTTCCACATTAAATTCGAAGGGATCAATTTCTGTTCAAAAATATTTCCATCGGATCTGACTATTCATTGCTGTTATAATAGACATTCAAAATTCAATCGTTTTTTCTATTTAAAAAATCGAGCAACTTCTCTGCAAGTAATATGATTTGAATCCGTTTATTTGATTCGACGGAAAATGTTATTTTATATAAGTACTCTCTTAAACCATTGGAATTTGAACATTGCATTATTTCTGTGGCCGCCCAGCTCAATAATAATAATTAAATGCAATCACTGCCAACCACGATTTTATTTAAGACCGACGGCTTTGTATGAGTCCGCCCGGCCCAGCATGAGGTCTAAGGTGTTTACCTAAATGACGCTCACCCGTTACTCTCTCTGGAGTGGGTCGGGAAATGATATTTGGGTTAATCTCCATACAAACGGCAGTTCTATGTGGGGATATTGGAACACCACTGAACGTCTATTACATAGCTTTACTTTGTTAAATATAAAGAAGCCCGGACTTGACGAGACCGACCCTCCTACCCGGACACATGACACAGCCAACTTATAATATGTACCCCGACACACGGGGACCACACCGCTATACCATATACCAACTCTATAAAATATAACGCACTGAACATATGGCAGCCTTATTTAGAATGTGCACTCCGTCATAGGAGTATTACCCGACGTACTATAACTGCACAGAGCTGACGCACGCACCGAACCACAAATAAAAAGAAGTAACACACACAGTAAAACACAGGCACGTATGCCTAATAAACACCTCCTCTAAGATGTAGAATGCACAGATATATACTGATAATAATAATGCGTAAACCTCGAAAACACAGGCACGTATGCCTAATATTGATACCGCCGCTTAGTAGTAGATGAATACGTCAATCCTAATAATAAGGTGTGAGCCATAGCCACAATAGTAAATATGCACACATGTGCGTAATGAAAAGGAACCCTACCACAAAGACAAGAAAAACGCCTTGATGAATTTCAAACTGGCGTTAACCACTTTTAACCACTGAGAATGCACACACGTGCGTAATGAAAAGGACCCCAACCACAAAACGGGGTCACACTGGATGTAATTGACCCTTCCTGATGACACATGGGAAACGGTCCAATCCTATTTCCCTTTTTTCAAGAAAAACGCCTTGATGAATTACAACTGGCGTTAACCACCTTTTAACCAATGACCGGGATTTAACACTTTACCCCTCCTAGACGTAGACAAAAAAAAAGAATGAAACACCTCACGCTCACCGGGCGTTTGTGACCCTTGGCTCTGGGTCCTGGTAGATGATGAAGGAAACTCCCTTGCACCCGGTGAGGCACGTTTGGAGTCTGCAGAATGCTTTCCGGAGCTCATCGACACTGAAAACTCTAGAACTGTCCGTAGTTTTTGCTAGCTACTTTGACTCTGGTGAGGAACTCGTCTAACTCAAGAACTGACTGTAGAGTTTATGGTCCATATTCCTTCTAATGGACTATTTAGGTTTGCACTTGGAGAATTTCCACTATATTTTGCTAGCTACTGTGGTTGGTGAGGAACTCGGCTGCAGGAGGGCTAGACTCGGCAACAACGGATCTACGGACGCCAACAATTAAAACGTTCACATCGTTCTGCGGAGATGTGAAAAAAGCCTGGCTACTTGGTGACTCTGTCTTATATAGTCCATAATCTTGACGTCATCGCCCACCACTCGCCCGGAAACAGACCGGTGACCACTCCTCTAGCCAACGTCGCAGTCGCACCAGCTAACAAATTCTTCAAGTAACAAATAGGCTTAGGGCCAACATTCTACCCTTCAGGTGGTGACAAGGCGTCACGAGCTCTCATTGTACCCTTAACATCTCTGCAGCTCAAACCCGATGGTCTGTTGCTAAGGGATCGCTGGCCCAACTGTACGTAACGATTTCGTTTATTGCCAGCCTTACGACCGTGCCTAGTTATCACACCTGACTCAATCGAGAGTGTTTCTATTCATGATATATAGAGACCTAAGGCCTCCAGACTACGGCGCGACGCTTGTGGTCATTCCGTTCTGTTTTTCCCCCGAAGCGCTGAGTTCGCAGTCTCCCAGGACAGGCGTCAGCCTGCCGAAGGTATGTCACTGTCTGTTCAAAAACAATGGTCACCAGCTCAGCGGTTTCTTCACAATGGCTACCACATCAGCGGTTTCTTTAGAGCGGACGAGGCTTGCTGGTACCCCGTGTCTGTACCTTGCATGGTGTACCTTCAATCAGCATCCTGCAATCAGGATTTCGCAATCAGGATCCTGCAATCAGGATCCAGCGACAGGATCCAGCTACATTTCAACCGTTAGCTAATGGGTAAAGGCTACCAGGAAGCTACTTGCACGAGACTAAACTCTGGCGTAGTCGACCGTTTGCCTCGTATTAATAAATAAACAATGTTGAGCTTGAATCAATGATCCACATAATATTATTACTGGAAAAATTTACCGATCTAATTTTCCATTTATTCAAGCAATCATCGTGTAGTTAAAATGAGAACAGATAGTTTTATGGTCACAAACTATTACCGAAGTATAAGGTGGAAACAAGTTTAAAATATTTTCGTGTAATAATTTCCTGGAAGGACTTTGCTAACCAGATGTATATTTTTGAAAAATGTTCAGAAATTTTACAAAAATTATCAACCTTCAATCTCAACCAAGAACGCTGTTGGCAAGTACCTGTCTCAACAGTGCAAAGTGTCCCATTAGATCGGCAAGCTTAGGAAGAACATTCAAGTGCGTCTGTTAGACGAAATGATAAAAAATTAACACTCTCGTCATTTCATCGAATTGTTCCGTGAATGATGGGCGTGAAAGATTTACTGAACGATTTCTCGGACGCCCTGACAGATTAGCGGAACCGTTCGTGGTTGGAGATGCGGCGGCATTTGTGCAAATAGCAGGCCTATTAATGAATAGCAGGCCTATTAATGAATAGCAGGCCTATTCCGCGTACAGAACTGCAGTCATTATTTACCATAAAATCATCCACCCGAATATATCATCTATAAAAAATATGAATAAAGGAAAACTTCGTCTCTGAGCAGGTTTCCGTGGTAATTGTGAGATCATTGGCCCCATTTTCATTGATGATATTTGAAATGGTAAAGGTGTCCTAGAAATGATAGCAAGATAAATAGTCTCACAATTATTTGTTATATATGGAGACAGATTTGACCGGTTTTGACGGCTGCAATACAGAGCAGTAGCATACAGAAGACTAACCGTCGAAGAATATTTGCTGACAACATTCCAAGAATAATTGGAATGGGACCGACATCGAATGACCTCTTGGACGATTGTGGAACTCACCTCCGGATGTCGTCCTCAGTGATCACTGTGAGGCCCGTGTAACCATCCGGTGGAGCCGGCAACATTAAATTCTTCGGTGATGCTATAGAGTGCACTGTACCCTCTAGCATCACCATCAGCAAATTTGACCGACATTTCTTTTACACATGCCTGTTTCTCCACTTTTCTTGTAGCCTTGGCTGGTCTACGGGATAACTCGGGTAACAAATCTGTTTCGATTAAATTCGTACCATGTCTTTGGTAGTAAATGTTTGACCTTTCGCTTCGGCCAGCCAACTACTTAGTCGTTGGGGATACCAACGAGCAAAGTTCATCAACCTGGCACATGCGAGGGGATCTGCTGCTCGAGAATCTCTCGCACCGAATGCTCAAGCGCATTTACTGCCGGGAAAATGGTGTAAATACAAATTTGGACTAGGACTTTTGATTCATCTGATACATCCTCAGATGTAATCCCCAGGGTCCAGCAACTCAGGCTCTCGCTGTCTGTCAGCCCTTTCTGGCCGCTTCGAGAATCAATCAACACAAAGCCATATCGGAAGGTAATTGGCTCGTATCCTAGTCAGACCGACGCAAGAGATGTGGAACAGAGCTCATACTGACTGCAGCGTGCAGAAGTCTTTCCATCATTTAGCAATTTGTGAATATTGCAACGGTCCAACACGGTGTCGCCATCATGTTCATGACTGCACTCCGCTCATGACAGGGAGTACTAGTCAACCTCGTTCATGTTTCATCGCGGCTGGTCGGGGATTATTCAGGTAATCAAAAGAGATTCGGTGGCTATCAATAGACGGCTAAGATGTATCAGAATAAAAACAGATAACCTCGGTCGATAGAGCCTACCAATAAATGATATTCCATGACCATTCTCACCCGGACAGTGTTGCGAGCAGGTTCTGTACCTAGTAGAGGCTGCACTCGCAGCTATCAACTAGAGGTGCACCCTCTATCTTCCTGACGCACCACGGATGGTCGCAACAAGTCCCCAACTGATCTACACGGCCGGTCGTCATCACTCGCAGCTATCAACTAGAGGTGCACCCTCTATCTTCCTGACGCACCACGGATGGTCGCAACAAGTCCCCAACTGATCTACACGGCCGGTCGTCATGTACTTCCTTTTGTGGAACGCATAACATATTGTACAATCGTCTTCTAAAACTTGCATAATTCAAATTTTTATTTAAATATCATTTCATCATGGTACTCAAACAGTATTTTTCGCCGTATATTTTGTAATGCGAATATCATGTCATCGTGCAACTGGGAAACAACTTTTCATTGCGGCAATTGGAAAAGGGGCTGACTTTGCAGAGCAACGCAAATATTGGACTGTCGAATAGTGGGAACGTTCACGAGACTCTGATTGTGATCCTTCAAGGGCATCGCCGGGGGAGCGGAGGGACGCGTCACCATCCTGATCAGCTAAGAAACCATGGCGGCGGTCAGAGCCACGCTTACGTTCAATCATTTGGGCGATCAAAAGGTTTGATAATGAGCCTTGATAGCTGCCTGAAGTACAAGGATTCTCTACTGGGATCCTTGGGGCATTGTTCTTAACAGGTTACTGGTGGCAGTGTGATGGGTTTGGGATTGGTGCACAGCCGGACTTGGTTTAACAGGTTACTGGTGGCAGTGTGATGGGTTTGGGATTGGTGCACAGCCGGACTTGGTTTAACAGGTTACTGGTGGCAGTGTGATGGGTTTGGGATTGGTGCACAGCCGGACTTGGTTTAACAGGTTACTGGTGGCAGTGTGATGGGTTTGGGATTGGTGCACAGCCGGACTTGGTTTAACAGGTTACTGGTGGCAGTGTGATGGGTTTGGGATTGGTGCACAGCCGGACTTGGTTTAACAGGTTACTGGTGGCAGTGTGATGGGTTTGGGATTGGTGCACAGCCGGACTTGGTTTAACAGGTTACTGGTGGCAGTGTGATGGGTTTGGGATTGGTGCACAGCCGGACTTGGTTTAACAGGTTACTGGTGGCAGTGTGATGGGTTTGGGATTGGTGCACAGCCGGACTTGGTTTAACAGGTTACTGGTGGCAGTGTGATGGGTTTGGGATTGGTGCACAGCCGGACTTGGTTTAACAGGTTACTGGTGGCAGTGTGATGGATTTGGGATTGGTGCATAGCCGGACTTGGTTTAATTGGTTACTGGTGGCAGTGGGGTGGATTTGGGACTGGTGCATAGCCGGACTTGGTTTAACAGGTTACTGGTGGCCGTGTGATGGGTTTGGGATTGGTGCACAGCCGGACTTGGTTTAACAGGCTACTGGTGGCAGTGTGATGGGTTTTTTGACTGGTGCAGAGCCGGACTTGGTATTGCAAGCTTGAGCTGCGATGAGGCGGCATTCATTGATTTCTAAACATTTTAGGTGACCACATGCAGTTGTGCACCTACCAGAGAATTTTCAATTTCTCTAATGAAATGGTCATCTGTCAACACGACGATAAATTTTCTGCTATTGTCTTGAGTTGGTTCGACGAACAAGAAGTATTCTTTTTGATACTTCGATCCTTTTTGGTGCCTCAACATTGGTTCATTTGTCACTTCTTCTTGACACTAAAGCACATTTCTAGTGTGGAATTACAAGCCCAAGACCGCGAGTCAGTTGACACTTTTATCAACCAGTGGATTAGTTTCACTATTTATGTCAACAAGCCTTTGCTACAATGTGATATACTTCTCTCTCTCTCTCTCTCTCTCTCTCTCTCTCTCTCTCT
>SDVV010022623.1:0-12907 GCA_016164225.1 Gammarus roeselii | reverse complement strand
CTTATGTGACAATGATTGTATCTTCAAAAATGATACGGTAAATGGTAGATATGATTCAATAAGTTATATTCTCGTCGAGTTGGCCTCTGTCAAAGCTGGGAGCTACCTATCGTTCTTCGAAAGTTCAATTTGAATTTGTCACTGCTCATCTCTAATAGTGGAAGTATAGAGAGAGATCCATAATACATTAAAGTTGTCCCATCAGGAGCAGGAATAACTTGTGCTGTTTTTCGCCATTGTTGATAGCTTACGATGGAGAGGGAATTGTTTAGTTCTGATGCGAGTAAAGACTTGTTTTACCACTAATTCCGTCAGCAAGTAAGGATCGTATGCTTTGTATTTTTGAAGTTAGAAGGGCATTTTTAATATCATTGGTTGATACTGGTTCAAGGTAATGCTTATAATAAATTCTTGTGGCAAGACTACGATAATATTACCATCAGCTGATGGTGGCTTGTATGTTGAGCCCAGATTAATTTATTTAGAATCATGATAAATTTTGGCAACTCGTAATTTAACGTGAGGTAAGGATGCAGAAAATAGCAATATCGTTTCAACAGAAAGCTCGTCTTGGACCAGGATGGCCACGCCTCACGGTAAGTATCCGGTATTACGGAATGATTCGAAGAATAGTTATCAGAAGTGTACAGGTCTTTGTTTACTTCTGAGTGGAAGAAACAATATAAAATTTGTGATCGCGTTAAGATTGTAAAGCATATAAGGGATCTAAGTTAGCATGAAGAGATCTTATAATTGCATGGACAATAGCTTAATCGTCATTTGTGTATCATTCGATTCCATACGAACTATTATTTTTTTAACATTCACTTTGGTTATTATGTCGCACATCATCAAGATGTTGAAAACGTTCGTCAACCTCAACATTTAACACATGAGATAATGAAAGAAACATTTTGAATTTAGTAATTGTAATAATGCAAACCTAGATATTTGGGGATGAGCTTGCGGAAAAAAAAAGCATGTTGAGATGAATCGTAGCATAACGAAAGACTGGACTAATTAAAACAGTCCAATAAATCAATTCATTCTATCATACAAGGATATATAAGTCTCACATGCAAGTAATTTTCTTCCTTAGTTTGCTGGTGTTTTTATGTTCACGTCACTCATACTCAAACAATATTGGCCCTTTTGTGCTAAAGGGTTCGGCCGGGAGACTCCTCAACACACTCAGGAGCGCGGTCCGAGGTCAGTGTCAGCAGCAGGGCCCGACAGTGTAACTGGTGTACCTCTGCTGCGTCACAGAAGCAGCACCTTCCTCCACCCACGATCATCTTGTTTCTCAACGAAACGTCAAGAGTGGGAAAGAACATCAGGTCAGCGTCAAAATTCATCCATTCACCATTAACCCATATCCATTCATCGCACGCCATCTTGCTACCTCAACACTTATGACTCTCCTTCCTAACACCTGCTTTACGCCATCCATCCACCCAACCTTCATTCTACTAACCTACGCCTTCAGCACCTTCTATCAACACAAAGAAGAAGCAACGGAACACGTTTCAGAGCCAACTACTTTGGAAACTGTTCATGAGAATATGATAGAAGATGGCGCTCTGGAGACTCCACACTCTTTATGAAGATCGCGACCAACATGCCTGTGTTTCCAGTCGGTGTCGGATGAAGTAAATGGATGCACTTCTAATGTGCATGATTAATAATTGTGAACACTGTAACAATTGTATAATAGCGAGCTAGCTAATAATTGTGTAATACTTTCAGAATTATAGCCTTGCAGCTAACATTGCGTAATTGTAGGAAGAGGACGAACATGATTTGTTTCAACCCGAAGGCTCCGGCAAGATGCGTCCACCATTTATTTTCTAAGGCCCCCAAAGGTAGGGAGAATTAATTGTTTTTATTTAAATTTCCGAGCCTCAGTTGACAAAAATCTCAACAGTTGTCACAAATTGTTGCTGTTACAAACATATTGTCAGAAAAACATTGAACTTAAAAGGATTTAAAGATAAGGTAAGGATGCAGGGCTTCTTAGGCTTTCGCTCCAGAAGAGGATAAAGGCATGACGTAGCAATGATGAAGGCATGACGAAGGCATGATAAAAGCATGATAAAGGCACGATGAAATCGCGATGAAGGCATGACGACGGCATGATGGAGGCACGATGAAGGCATGATGAAGGCATCATGAAGGCATGACGAAGATATGATGAAGTCATAACGAAGGCATGCCAAAGGCACGATGAAAGCATGATGAAGGTGAGATGAAGGCATGATGAAGGCATGATGAAGGCACGATGATGGCATGATGAAGACACGATGAAGGTACGATGACAGCAATGATTAAGGCATGCATGATGAAGGCATGTATGCTGAAGGCCTGCCTCCATCACTCCCTAATCTGTCTTCGCATGCCTTCATCATGCATGACGATGGCATATGAAGAGAGATGTATGTGCCATGAAGGTATGATTTTAGCATGATGATGCAAAATGAAGGCAGGATCAGAGCATGCATAAGGTGAAGACATAATAAAGTTAGTACGGAGACGAGTGGTCTGTTTCCCGAAGTTGTTTCTACCTTGCCTCCACGGTGCTTTGGTAGACTTTCTCATCTGTAAACACCAGAAGCATATAGAAAGGATACTCGCTTCCATGAGATCGTCACTAAGGAGTTTAATGCGATCGTGAATTCATTTCTGGTGTCGCAATGAAACCGAAAAAAATCCTACCAGTGAAAAGTCATTCCTTAGATCCTCTGCTAGGCAATAATTTTTTAATGCTTAGAATTTTCCTCCACACATAAATTTGACGTCGATTTCAAACTGGGAATCTGGGTTCGAGAAGCTCTTCATGATAACAACGGTCAAGCAAGACGTGTCAAGGCGAGGTAAACGAACAGAACACGACAGATGATTCCTGTCGTTTGTTGGGGCAAAAAAATTATGTTCTCACAAGGTACACACACTACAATCCCTCTTGTTCTACCTTTAACTTCTCCAGATGCCCTTTGTGAAACTCTAGTGCGTTTGTTCGGACAGCTCTGAGGGACAATCACAAAAATTTCCACAAGTGTTTCGTGCAACAAATTCTTATGATAAATTGTTACTGCTCTGCAAACTTTTTGGAAAATGAACCAACAAAAAGGGTTTATTGCGGAAACAAACAGACTATAATGTCCTACCCAAATATTTGACTGATGCAATCCGATTTGGGCGGCGGATGACAACTAATTTCTTTTAAAAACGTGGGCGCCGCTACCAAATTTTTAAATCTGCTACCGCTACTTCCGCAATCTTGGCTAGCGAAAACCGCAACCGATACTCCAACTAACTTTTAAAAATCTCAAAGCCGCTTCTCGGTACTCCGCTTCTTCACTATCGTTATCTTTTTATTATAAAGCGCTACTAAAGCGCTACTCAAAAAAGCAGTTCATTTTTTTTTTAACAAATTAAAAGAAAAACTACTGTTTGTTGCTTATCAATATAATCCGTCCAAAACAAGCGGTGTAGACGGTAGTCAGCCCTGGTATAGTTACCAAATTTAACCTCAAAACATAGTGCGAATGCAGCCCAAGGCAACCACATGTGTCGGTAGTGCCGCAGTGACCGATAGCAGGTCAATTAAACCGCTGTCGAAAGTGGTAGAAGTGTTTTTTTTTTTAAATCAGCTACTTGTTGCCTTGAGAAACCGCTACCGCTACTCCGCTACCCTTTAGAGCCCACAAGTAGCGGAGTAGCGGAGTATCGTACGAAAGTCGAGAAATGCCCGGCTTTGGCTATTTATAGGTGGTCAAAAATAAAAAGTATATAAAGTCTAGTGGCAGAATAACCATTTCACCCTTGTTCATGAGTTACCAGCAAGCTGTACAGCGATGTGAAATATGTGAAATATTATATTTCATGTCCAAATAGAGCTGGCTCATGTGCCCAAATAAAGCTGGTTCACGTGTTCAGATAGAACAGGTTCACGCGTTCAAATAGCGCTGGTTTATGTGTACAAATAGCGCGAGTTCATGTGTCGGAATAGCGCTGGTTCATGTGTCCAAATAGATCTGATTCACGCGTTTAAATAGAGCTGATTCATGTGTCCAAATAGAGCGAATTCATGGGTCCAAATAGAACTGGTTCATGTGCTCAAATAGAGCTGGTTCATGTGTCCAAATAGAGCTGGTTCATGTGTCCAAATAGAGCTAGTTCACGTGTTCAAATATAGTTGGTTCACGTGTTCAAATAGAGCTGGTTCATGTATTCAAATGGAGCTGATTCATATCTTCAAATACAGCTGGTTCATGTGTCCAAATTGAGCTGGTTCATGTGTTCAAATAGAGCTGGTTCATATGTCCAAATAGAGCTGGTTCACGGGTTCAAATAGAGCTGGCTCATATGTCCAAATAGAGCTGGTTCATGTGTCCAAATAGAGCTGGTTCATGTGTCCAAATAGAGCTGGTTCATGTGTCCAAATAAAGCTGATTCGTGTGTTCAAATAGAGCTGGTTCATGTGTCCAAATAGAGCTGGTTCATGTGTCCAAATGTAGCTGGTTCATGTGTCCAAATAGAGCTGGTTCATGAGTTCGAATAGAGCTGGTTTATGTGCCCAAATAGAGCAGGTTCATGTGTTCAAATAGAGCTAGTTAATGTGTTCTGGAATCATTATCTCTCATGTGATGTTCTCCAGGATATACTAGTTCAAGGTCTTGTATTCTTGTTATCGCTTTACATCGGCTTCAAAGTCATCCTGATAGAAAGGCGGTAGGCTAGTGGAACTAGAGCAAGCGCTGTACACGATTTTTGCCTAGTTTTTTCAAAATGTAGAGCCTTTTCCTTCTTAAGGAAAGACATCAAATAATGCAAAAACGTTATCTCACCCCGAATTTTTTTTTCAGGAAACAATAATACACAGGTTTTGAAGATTATCAAATATATTACAAACATAATCTTAAACTTAAACAGTATTAAATTTATGACTCAACAGAAGCTTTCATGGGCTCCCTAGAGAGTAAACACGACTGGATTACTCCTTCGAGTCGTGACTTCATCATCAGTGACGCGAAATAACAACTGATGACTTATGAGTAGGAAATGTTTATATCGATCGTTCACTAAGAAATTATTCAAGCGTTTAAAAATCGTTCAGTAATGTTATGAATTGGGAATCTTCACGTTGATCGAATTCATATTGAAAATTCAAGCGTTTTCGTATATTTTCGTTCGATCGAATATTTCAACTTATTCCATCAAATTGCTCGCCACTCTGTGACCTTTTCGACCAAATGTATTTGGATGGTTTCTTGATTTCAGACCTGACAATGATTAAAAAACATCAACAGGCTTAGGGCAACAAAATCGTTTCAGGTATGAATGGTGTTTGAAGAAATGGCCCAAAGTCTCTGGAAGATGACTTCCTACAGGCGTATGTACACGTAAACTGACTAATGAAATCCAATTTCAGAAATAAATTGTTTACCCGTAATGAATCTCACAGCATTTTCAACCATTAATCAACAGAATATCGGGAGACACATGAGTTGTTTACTTACTATCCCGAAACATATAAATATCTCAAAACTGCAATCATGCTAGAAAAAAAATCTAACTGCATTATCTTTGTGATAAACATTATAAATTATTTGAATTTCGCCTGATTATGCGGGACATAACGTTTACGATCAATGAAAAACCTTAACAATATTTACACGACTGATTTCGGTATTGACATTTTCTGTTAAGCCTTTATCAGTTTGAGCTTAGCATAGTGATTCAATACAACAGAGTCCTAACCTACCTACCTATTTACAGACATGTTTTGGTGTTGAATTTCCAAATTTACATTTCTGCTCATTTACCTTCGAAACCTTGTATTGAACCTATTCAACTGACTTCTGACACTTCCTCGTGAAGGCCGGTTGCTATTCCGTCCACGTACTGAATTTCTGGTTCCTCGGGGTGAAGAACCCAAATCTTTTTCACGTCTAGAGCCAGATTTTTTTCTACCCGAGAAAACTTGGTTTCTTCCGCCTGAGAAACCTTGGTTTCTTCCGCCTGAGAAACCCGAGTTTCTTCCGCCTGAAGAAGCTGAGGTTTTTCCACGAGAGGATCCTGAGTTTCTTCCACGTTTTGAGCCAGATTTCTTACCCGACGAACTCTTGCTTCGAGAACTCGGGTCAGAAAGAACAGTAACACCAAAGCCTCTGCTTGGTAATGTATCTGGATTGAGCTTCTGTATGGAAGGGGTCACTTCCAAATTGTTCGGAGGCACAGAAATCAATTGATCAGTTCCTGACGCAAAACTTCTTCCAGATCTAACTGATTGTTGAAGGAAGCTGTTAGCGGAATCCAAACTTCTTCCTCTGTTTCCTCCAAAAAGTACACTGCCCCGCCCACCTGCAGCTGAAGCAAGAGGAACAAACCCGACTACCCCCGACCCGACAACGCTTCCAACACCTTTGGTTGCAATGATCCCTCCACTAATAGCTCCTCCACTACCACCAGCATTCCCACCATCAACACCAACTTCCACATCGCCACCACCTTCCACATCAACACCGCCTCCTACTCCACCATCACCACCACCTTCCCCACCATTTCCGCCTCCATCTCCACCATCGACATCTTCGCCATCGGTTGCTTCTCCTTTACCGTCACGAAGAACAACGAGTTTACCCTTAGTTCCACTAATACGAATTCCATTAACCAGAACGCTGTCGTCACTTTCGTCAGAGCCACTCGTTCTTCTGCTACCTCTGCAAATGCACACAGTGATAGGAAGTCCTTCATCGCTACCACTTCCAAATCTACCTCTTCCAAATCCACCACTGTAGCCACCACTGTAGCCAGTGCTGTAACTGCTGCCATAGCTGCTACGGTAACTACTTATACCGTACGCACTTCTTCCGTAGCGTTTACCTCCTCCAAAACCATCTCCATCTCCTCCGTCTCCACCATCACCACCATCACCACCATCACCACCATCACCACCATCATCTCCATCGTCATCGTCATCTTCACATGAGCAACCTCCATCTTCACCACTTGACTCTGAACTACCCGTGCTAATTTCTATTTCCGTAATAAATTCTCTTAAATTTTCTTTACCACTACGGGTGCTACTACCCTCATCATCAACACCTCCGTCACCATCTAAGCCTTCGCCGCCGCCTCCAGCATCTCCTTCAACTCCGCCTTCAGCACCGCCTTCAAATCCGCTTTCTCCGCCTTCACTCCGGCTGCCTTTACCTCCTCCACCACCTCCTACGCCACCATCTCCTTCACCACCTTTTCCACCACCGGCACCTGCCCCTCCTCCCGACCGAGTAGTTTCGGAGACTCCACTTAGACCAGCTCCACCCTCAGTAGCTTCTCCAGCATCCGCTACATCAACTCCAGCTCCTCCCCCCAAATCAGCTGAGCGACCTGCAATATCCCCTGCAGCCTCAGTCCCTCCAGCTTCTGGCTCTGCGGCCTCAGCCCCACCTCCTCCAGCTTCTGGCTCTGCGGCCTCAGCCCCACCTCCTCCAGCCTCTGCACCTGCGCCGGCATCGACTGCATCTCCAGTTCCACCTCCAATCAACTGTTTACCTCGGTTTCCAGAGTTAGAGGAAGAAATATCTTTTGTTAACGACTTTCCTGCTGCACCATCTTCAGAATGACCATCTTGTTTCCCGCCATCATCTCCCCCTAATCGAACATCAACCAATCCACCACCAATACTTCCCCCAATTTCTTCTCCATCACCTACTCCAATATCACCAACTCCACCGCCAACTACAACGTAGCCTCCTCCTCCAAGGCCGGAAACTCCATCGTCCTCACCTACATTGCCGCCAATTCCAATACCAATAATTCCTAATCGTCCATCTCCGTCATCATCATCATATGACTCTCCTCCTCTTGATTCGTTGCTGTTGTGTAAATCCTCTTCTGAACTTTCATTGGAGTTGGAAGACGAGTCGGCTTGCTGGTATTCGTAAACGGAAACACCTCTTGAGAGAAAGGATTCTCTACTTCTGCTAGAATCTCCTCGAGAATTTTCGTGTGATCCGGATGATGAATCATGTTGTCTGAATATCGGAATTACTTTTGAAATGAAAGGTACTCGTTCTTCAGAACTATCCCGGGAATTGGAAGACTGTGACTCAAAAACACTATATTGTGGTGAACCTCTGGAAAAATATGATCCACGACTGTAGCTATAACCTTCTCTAGAATTTTCCCGGGACTCTGACGACGAGTGGAGTTTTGTGTAAACGGGGATACCTCGTGAGATAATTGGTTCATCACTAATCCCTGAATATCCTCGAATACTTTCACGGGAGCGAGAGGAAGAATCATGGTTCCTAAGCACCGGAGAAAATCTTGAACGAAAAGACTCTCTACTGAAACTCCTATCGCTTGAAAAACTTTCGCGCGAGTTTGAATCCAAACCACTTAAAAAAGATGTGTACCCACCAGCTGATGGATAGTATCGGCCATTTCGGAATGCTTGAGGCACAGATTTTAAGCCGATGGATCGCACGAAATCTAAGACTGATTGCCTAGCTCCCACAGTGATATCGACACCTCCCTTCTTGTGCTCCCCGCTACCAGAATCTACATCATCAAGGTGGTTTGCAAAAGCATAGTTGAGTCTCCCACTGAACCCACTACCATCATTCTCTCTGCTGTTGCTGCTGCCTCTTTCGTGACTACCAGAGGCTCCTAATCCAGTAATCGGGACAACGTTACTGCTACCACTGTAACCTAATCTTACTATTTGTGCTCCTTCATTACTGCCGCTGCCACTACCGTAACCGACTCGTGTACTTCCTAAGTTTAGGCTACTGCTACTGCTTGGACCTAATCTTATAATTTGACTTTCTTCATCACTACCGTAACCAAGTACTGTTCTCGGCCGTCCTTCATTACTACCGCTGCTACTACCGTAACCCAACAAGGTTCCAGGTCTTCCTTCATTGCTGCCGCTGCTACTACCGTAACCTACCAATGATCTTAGCCCTCCTTCATAACTGTCAATACTGCTAACTTGAGTCAACCTAATAATTTTACTACCTTCATCACTAGCTTGGCCAGCACCGTAACCTAGTGTTGTCCTTACCCTTCCTTCATTACTGTCACTGCTGCTACCGGAACCCAGGTCTCTGATGGGTTCTGCTTCTGCGAAGAATAAATTTTTGGTCAATTGCTGGAATCCGCTTATCTCTGAATCTGCTCCATCCGCCACAATTGTTTCTTCAGCAACTGCTACCCCATCGGCAGCTTCTGCCTCCACTTTTGTCGCAGTTACCGTAGTTCTCAGATCAGGTTCTTTGCCTTCAGCCGCTGCTTCTGCTTCTTCGGCTGCTGCCTCTTCTGCTTCGGCAGCAACTTTAGCTGCTTCTTCTTCTTCCTTAGCTTTCGCTTCAGCGGCTAATTTTGCTTCTTCGGCCGCAGCTTCCTCTGCGTCTTCTATTGCTTCAGCCGCCTCTTCAGCTTTTTCAGCAGCTACTTTGGCTGCCTCTTCTGCAGCTTTACGTTCTGCTTCCGCAGCTTTTTCTGCTTCTTCAGCAGCTGCTTCAGCTTCCTCGGCAAGACGCTCGCTCTCTTCAATCGCCTGAGCAATAGAAACTGAATCCTCACTAACTGAGGTACCAGCATTCAATTGTTTTCCTCGTGGTCTTGCGGAACCAGTTGCAGAACGTCCATCTTCTTGTCCAATTCTACCTGACCTGCTACTAAAAGCTGTTAACTGTTTTCCAGTTCCCTCACCGTTGCTGACAAATTTCAACACACTTACATCGGTGTTCGATTCCTTCAAAGATTTTCCAAGGACGTGAATTGCAGGAGTAGGATTCAAACCAAGTAAACTCTTGCCCAGTTTTGTTCCCTCCTCCACTTCAGTTTGCGATTCCTCAGGAGCATCCGGATCAGACGTTTCAAGCTCAGATTCAGCTCCAGCTCTTGTTTCCACATCAACTGCGACATCACCACCTACTGCTGAATCATCGCTTTGCTCATAACCATCAGTTTCTACTACTTTTCCCATTGTCAATGAGCTCTTCAGAGCGGTCTGGAGATCAATACCACCGGGAAGTTGAACATTCTCTCCTTCGTCGTAGTTGACGAAGTACACCTCAGGAACATCTCGACTACCGGGAACATTTACAACATTTGGTGCAGCTTGCACCTTCTGTTCATTTAGGAGGTATACAGATGTTTTCTGCACAGGGGGTGGAATAACAATAGGATCTTCTTCTGAAGAATGCTCTGGTAGGTGTACGACAACCAAATTTAAATCAACTTTCGGATCAGGAACCTCCGCTGAAATATAATCGATGCTCTGGGTTAGCTGATTATTGAATAGGTAAATATTTTTTTCGATTTCTGGCTGTACACATACACCACCTAAGTTTCTTAACTGCCCCGATCTACAAGAACTGTAGGCGTAGCGAGTGTTAACGTCTGTGAGGGGCCGAAAGTTGGATGATTGTCGAACGGGTTGAAGTCTTCTGATGTCTACGCCGTCGTCGTAAGATCGTGTGGCACGGAGACCCTCTGGGGCTGCAGACGTCACTGCAACTAGCAGCGACAACAGCAGCTGCGTAAAAGGAAAAAGTGTAAGAGCCAAACAATTAGAGGTCAATTTTTGCGGCACTTGAATTTGGTTTGTAAAATAATGATTTTGGTTACTAAATTGCATTGAATGAATAAAAATTGATAGATCTAAATTGGGTTTTTAAAATAGTGATTGTCTTAACTTAATTTATATTGAAAAATACTTATTATTGTATCAAAATTGGTTTCGTGGCAGATAAATAGTAGTACCATACCATATTGGATTCCTAAAACAAACATTGCGCAAGGGACACATATACAGCAGTCACTTAGATCATGAACGCATAATAGCTCCCAACCGATCCAGCTTACAAGCCCGACTGAACACATGCTCTAGTGTTACGTGTTTGTTATTCTTCGAATAGTAAGAACAGTTCATATAAGCCACATGTTTAAAACCATGTTAACGGCTGTAAACGTGTAGTATTCGAAATGAGTGTCCGAACTAAAATCTTAAGCACTTCCATTTAAGACGATGAATAAATTGGTAAGGAATCCCTAAGGTTAATAGCTCCTATGAAAGGCCTAACGTCATATTAACCCAACTCATATCAAATTAACTCATGTTAACTTAACTCATATCAACTTAACTCTTACTAACGTAACTCATATTAACTTAACTCATATTACGTTAATATGAGTTAAATATAAGGTGATCAATGAAATTAAGTAATATAATATGAGTAAAGCCTTTGGCGGTCATCGGGGTTGAAGAAAGTAATCTGAGTAAAGTTTAGGCGATCATCTGAGTTAAGTAAGGTATTATGAATTAAGCCTTCGACGATCATCGGTGTAAGGTAAAGTATTATGAGTTGAACATTAAACGATCATCAGAGTTAAGTAAGGTGGTATGTGTTAAGCCTTCGGCGGTCAATAGAGTTAAGTAACGGAATATGAGTTGATCCTTCGGCGTTCATTTTAACGGTCAGATCTAGGTAACCTAAGTCAATACTTTAACCAGGTAGCAGTATCTGTTTCCTCGTAAATCGTCCCGTACATCCTTATGAAGCCTTACCAGTACCTGAGGTTCAGTCTGCATCGACAGATGAATCAATACTTCAGAGATAGAAACTTGAAGAAAAATGTTACTTTGGAAGTCAACTCCAATGCAACTGGAAATGGCCTCCTAGCTGAGGGAATTTGTCTAGCAAAACTGTATGGCCTACCTGCCGCAAGGAACCTGTCAAATAATATCAGCAATCCAAGGTGCTTAGGCCTAATATAGGGATCAAATCGTCCGACACATACTGCACATGTCACCGGGTTAAGTAACTCCCTCTAGCGGCAAAAAGCCCCTCCCGTCCTCTACGTATGGCCGCTTGAGTGAAAGTCCAAGGACGTCTACCTTCCAAAGAGACAGACAATCGTTTTTGTCCAAAATAACACAAGAAGCCACCTTTAGTTTTGCTAGAGGATGCAATACTAAGGGTTGGATTTGATAAGCATAAGCATAGTTGTCTAGAAAATCTAGACAAACAGGTTATGAACATGATGGGGCCGGTATATTTTTTGTAAATAAATGTTGGCGAGCTGCATGTAGGCGCAACCATCGGTATTGTTGGCGAGCTGCATGTAGGCGCAACCAACGGTATTGTTGGCGTGCTGCATGTAGGCACAACAAACGGTATTGTTGGCGTGCTGCATGTAGGCGCAACAAACGGTATGGTGACGTGCTGCATGTAGACGCAACAAACGCTATTGTTGGCGTGCTGCATGTAGGCGCAACAAACGGTATTGTTGACGTGCTACATGTAGGCACAACAAACGGTATTGTTGACGTGCTGCATGTAGGCGCAACAAAAGGTATTATTGGCGTGCTGCATGTAGGCGCCACAAACAGTATTGTTGGCGGGCTGCTTGTAGGCGCAACCAACGGTATTATTGGCGCGCTGCATGTAGGCGCCACAAACAGTATTGTTGGCTTGCTGCTTGTAGGCGCAACCAACGGTATTATTGGCGTGCTGCATGTAGGCGCCACAAACAGTACTGCTGGCTTGCTGCTTGTAGGCGCAACCAACGGTATTATTGGCGTGCTGCATGTAGGCGCCACAAACAGTATTGTTGGCGTGCTGCTTGTAGACGCAACCAACGGTATTGTTGGCGTGCTGCATGTAGGCACCACAAACGGTATTGTTGACGTGCTGCTTGTAGGCGCAACCAACGGTATTGTTGGCGTGCTGCATGTAGGCACCACAAACGGTATTGTTGGCGGGCTGCTTGTAGGCGCAACCAACGGTATTGTTGGCGTGCTGCATGTAGGCGCCACAAACGGTATTGTTGGCGTGCTGCGTGTAGGCGCCACAAACGGTATTGTTGGCGTGCTGCATGTAGGCGCCAC
>SDVV010022622.1:0-12908 GCA_016164225.1 Gammarus roeselii | reverse complement strand
TAGCGCCCTGCATCACGCGTCGCCCCTCCTATGGCAGGATACTCGAGAGCCTGCCGCCCTGCATCACGCGTCGCCCCTCCTATGGCAGGATATTTGAGAGCCTGCCGCCCTGCATCACGCAACGCCCCTCCTATGGCAGGATACTCGAGAGCCTGCCGCCCTGCATCACGCGTCGCCCCTCCTATGGCAGGATACTCGAGAGCCTGCCGCACTGCATCACGCGTCGCCCCTTCTTGGAAGCATAATTAAAAACAGTTCTTCAGTCCTACACTCTGGGTAACCTGTTCTGGAACTGACTCTAAAGAGTGAGTAAGGAAACTGTAGACCTTCAGAATCGGAAGAAAGGAGATTCCTTCAAACAACGATGTAGTCAAATTGGGTCATATTTGATCTCGAATATGCTGTGATAACAAATGAGTGTATTTCTTTGCAATAACAACAAAATCTATTGATGCATTGTTATACGACAAGTCTGTACATGTTTTATTTATTTGACTTATTAGGATTGGTTTTATCCTTGATTGGGCATTTGCTGTCATAGCTTGTTATTTGGTCTTCGTAGTCTAGTCGTAAATTTGAATGTATCAAAGGACATATTTATTTCTGAGAAAAATCTATATAGGCTTGGTTCACAAATAAAAATAAAAGCTATTTACCAGCTTAGAAGCACAAACCTCTTCCTCTAAGCATATTTTTTAATAAACACCCGTTTTCCATTAGTTTGACTTTCGCTTTAATGAAGAAACTCGTCGTCGCTGCTCCGCAGCCTGCTGCCTACCACAATAAATACAGACCCTCTGCATGAGAGTCACCTCTAAAGAGTTCGTCTTCAGTCAACAAGTCACCAAAGATTCGTGGTCTGGCGGAGCATGTCTGTTCGTGTCTGCCCGGCCAGCGCATGGTCGCCGCCTCGGCAGCCGGTTCCGGAGCTTGGTTTTGTCACCCGTAACGATAAGGAGAGAATTCTCAAGCCCTTCCAGACTTCAATAGCTTTACACGGCGCTCATTCCACGGGTCTCAACAAAGCGTGGGCAACAATGACCGAGCAAAGCTACATTCCCGGGTTCATTCATCTGCTCTGAAGGTGAATTAAAGAAGTGAGCACAAAAAAGCGTCGTGATTGTTTACGAGCCCGTGTATAGGAGAGACATTTGCTGTGTATGAGTGGATCACAACTTCTTCCGATTAACAGCAGATTCATTTTTTTCTTCGTTATACAATCTCTCAAATATTTTTTATAGGAACACTAATACCAGAAAGTGGAGAGGAACCACATTTTAGCTTAGACTTCTTGAATGTCATCGGACAATAACTGCATAGTAGAATGTCATTTGCTAATTGTATGATTTTTGTAGATTATATATAAAACACATAAAAAATATGTGCGTTTTATGGTTGATCTCAGATGGTAGAATGAGCGGCTCATGAGATAACACATTTGAACGATTATGATACCTTCCATTGAAGAATCATTTGACGAACTTTAAAAGGTTGGAAATGTTGAAGAGCAGCGATCAAGGTTTGAAATTCGACGTTGGTCCTACATAACAGCGAAGTATTGGATTTGAATTATTATGATACTTCAAAACAATGTATTGTGTTGCGTTTGGTCAAGGTTGTCGAACAGCAATTTTTTTAAATTTGATTTTGCCTAACAAAACGATCCCCCCTTAAAAATGTATGCCCCTGTCATTTATGACGAGGAAAGCGACCGGTCTGAATCATTTTCTGAGTGCAACCCTTGAGTTACATTGTTGTTCAAATATATAAGAAACTAAGTTACGATTAGAAAACACAGGAAGCACTCATTATTCAGTCAGACAATTTTAAGGTAGTCCAGCTCTATAATTTTTAATAATCAAAATTTATTTTCAGTGAGCACACTGGCAGAATTTATCCGAGGCAGTTTGGGCGATTTGTGGTGTCCTTTGGCAAGAATCACCTTTAATCACCGGTGATCTAACAAACCTCCGTTTTGAAATTGCATTCGGGGAAATATCCCACATTGAACACAACCGCCGTAGGTGGACGAAAGCACTTTTTTCTTATTGAACCTCTACAAAACACACGAGAGCTTCGGAAAAAAGCGCTTGCCTCAAAGTGGGACACTTCCAGAATGTAATTTCGAATCGGAGGCTCGGTAGATCACCGGTGATTGGAGGTGATTGTTGCCTAAAGACGCCACTAATCGCTCAAACTACCTCGGATAATTTCTGACTGGGTGATCACTGAGATTATATTTGTCGCAAACGATAATCGTCGGTAAATACGGTCGAAAAAAGGAATCGTCGATCGATAGGCGATTTCATTCGGCAGCTAATCGCTAGAAATCGCTCATAAATATTGCGTGCCGAAGGCAGTCGCCGGCGATGATAACGAGAGTTTCTACCTTGAGTTCCCTTTCATTGATCAAGCTAGATCTGTGACTCCCTTGAGTTCCCTTGCATTGATCAAGCTAGATCTGTGACTCCCTTGAGTTCCCTTTCATTGATCAAGCTAGATCTGTGACTCCTAATGATCGAATACTAGACAATTAGCGATAAGCGGATAATGTGCAAGTCCTTTGCCGTAGTAACGCTCTGAAGGCTCATAACCCGACGTATTAAAATGTCATAACACCAAATCAGGAAATCGACCTCAGTATTAAATGTTGACCGAGTAGATGAGTCAATAACTTCATAGAGCTTAGATTCCAGAGTAAAAGACTTTAAGGCATTTCTTATTTTCAGACAGGTAGAGAAAGTTGTCTTTGCGTAAGCGGCCCCACAAACAAACAATAAACTGAACTTCAAGTAACTGTTGATCTGTTTGACGATGCAATTTACGGTCTGATGAGAGCATAGATTGGTTTCAAAGGGTGAATCATAAAACACCTGGTAAGAGGGTCACCAAGTGAGATCCTACCAAAGGAGTTATCGAGATAACTGAGAGGGCAAACGAGGGGCATACGACACCGTGTCATGGGTGTTTTTGTGTTGACCATCAAGGCTACTTTACGTATTTTTTTTATGGGAGCGTTGATCGTTAAAGAGTTTATTTGGTCATGAACAATTATAAGGTTAGATCGAATGGACCGTGTTGTGAATACAATCTGACTCATTTGACTGTAAAGCTTAGGCCCAAGTGTTGCAACATCCAAGGTTGTTAATTCAAACGCAGTGCATTCAGTAACTCTGTCGATCTGACTATTTTTAAAACTGAGAATTTAATGCTCAAAATTACCTTTTTTTTTCTAGGAATATGATGCGTGATAATTATTTAGAAACTATGTATATTTTAAGAATGAAATATTAAACGTTAGTGGTTTTGACGAGCACACATTGGTTCACTACAGACGAAGTAGATGTTACATTGTTTACAAACGGCTTGATGGGGTAATAATTCCATTTGTGCAATTCATTCACAGCATTGTTAAATTCCAAAATCGGATTGATTTTATTATATTACTTCCGAATTGTAATGATAATTTCCGTATATATTTTATTGAAAGTTGATGAATGCACAACTTATATGTTTTCACAGTATATAAAAAAAACATTTAAACAATTAAATTTACATAAAAAAATCATTGTTATACATGGTTACTGAAAAAAAAAACATTTTTAGCTAAATTCCGGGATTTACCAACACCCGATTCAGTTTATTTAATGTTTTCCTATGTGAAAGGAGTACGAAGGCGGCTTGAGCGATCGAATATTTTACCAGAGACCCTAATCAGTGGTTGACGCATCATTTTGTAGCACAAAATACACACGACAGTAGTTACAGTGACACAGTAATCCAGGCGCCGAGTTCTTAGTTGTTTTGAACGGTAAAGGAATCAGACGTTGCAGGTAACAACTGTTTTTTCCCTCGTTTGCATTAATCATTGTTTCCTTTCCTCGTTTGCGTTAATCATAGTTTCCTTCCCTCATTTGCGTTAATCGTTGTTTCCTTCCCTCTTTTGCGTTAATCGGTTTCCTTCCCTCGTTTGCGTTAATCATTATTTCCTTTCCTCGTTTACGTTAATCGTTGTTTCCTTCCCTCGTTCGCGGTAATCATTATTTCCTCCCCCCGTTTGCGTTAAGCACTGTTTCCTTTTCTCTCTCGCATTAATCATCTCGAATTTCTCGGGAATGTTATTGCCCATGCACATTTAGAGTTGCATTTGTGTTGGTTGTTCTGCATGCATACAATTTGATCAATATTTTACGACCGTATCTTCGTGAAGTATTTATACTTGCTTCACCTTTGTGAAAAATATTGCTCGGTCTTAGTGCACGAAAATGCACGAAAGCATTTCATTACATGTTCAAAAAATACATCATCACAGATTCGGGCAGTAAGGAAATGCAGCGGCTTCCCCTTGATTTAACGTTCGCTTTGGCAGAACGCCTCTCTGCGTGTTTTTCGTCGATTAGCCTCGTTTTGTTCCGTGCAGATTCAAGCAGTGCTTCATAACATGCATGATAATCAGCTGATCAAATTACACTGTAATACGCTCGATAACGTTACACGTCTCGCCATTACACGGCGTCTCAGCCCCTCTCCACGGCTCCTATCGGCCATCAATCTTGAAGCAATTAGATTGGACGTCTACCGCTCCACCAAACACTGTCTCCCCCTCGAATATTTATCCGGACATAAACACTGCCTTATCTGTGTCGCATCTCTCAATGGGCCTTATCTCAGCGTACTTCCATCGAGATAAAGTCAACCACCTTGTATATACACCGGGGTCAGAGGTTCTTCTCCCTGATGCCGTATCAAACAAACAAAAAACGTCCTCGAGAATGGTTGCTCCAACAAAAAGACGAGGGTGCCGAATAAAGGAACAAAAAGGGGTGGAATCACAGGGTTCAGTGAGCAGTTTCCTCTCGTACTCTGATCGCACGTGATATAAGTTTATCTGTGAATGTTAGGGGGCATAGACAACTGGTCACATATAAGTATCAAAAATTTGAGCAAGTGGAAATGCACTCACAAAAGGTTCCAGAAGATGCAAGAAATCAAGTTGGGTTGAAAATAAAATTTCATTTGCCCTGCTGCCTGTGGTGCTAAAAGAATTCCGATGGATCTTATTTGCTTATAGCTTATTGATGTTACACCTGTGAGTGTTCAGTAAGAATAGGACATTCTTCCCCCTATTCTTTATCCAACTCATCGAACATCGTCGCAAATAAACAATTTTCTTGCGTTCAAAGTCAAATCGAATGTGAAATTAGAAATTCCTCAACTCCCAACTTTGGCCGTTCAAATCATCATCCATAACACCGCTCGCGGTATTTTGGAAGTCCTCCAGCAGACCCTTCGAGACTTGTAATGAGCCTCGCACTGGGCAGGCTATGGGAGCTTCATATCTCATCGGTGGCAATCAACATCCAACATCTGAAGCCCAGTGTCCGTCCGTCGGGAACCATACTAAATGGAACCACTGCTGGCTGCTAAACATCCCCTTCTTCAAGAATATCATGACAAACTTGGTATTGTAGTATGTTAATAACCCTTCGTTTGCTTTCGTGAACTTCCAGCCGTATCCCAGCTACTTAACATAAAGGTTGTGAAGGAATGATTTACAGCTCCCGAAGCTGTGGAATATTAGCTGCGTCAGGCTGGAGTCACGAACTGAAGCGCGGCTGACCCTTGCAGCTCTTAACAAGGTAGGGTAGGGAAGGGCGTATCCTACAGGATATTAATGTAACCAAAAATCTCTTGACGAGGGAGCTACTCGGAAATTCGGTTTGAATATTGATTGGCTTCAAGAAAATGTCCATTCATTGAGATTAACTGTCATAGATTCGTCATTGGAATAAATGAATGATAAACATATCAAGTGAACTAAGAGTGTATTGCTTTGTTATGTAAACCTAATAAATAACGATAGAAAGGAGTAGCTGAGGAAAGTGTCGTAATAATTTCTCAGTAACGTAATTTTCTTTGTCATTAAATTACAGAATTCAAAATCATATCGAGTTTAATTCAATAACGACATTACCGTTAACACTTCAAGTGTATTACGTCTGAGTATTTGCAGCCCATTTCATCAAACAAAGTAGTGTATGCAGAATTTTCCCAGTCCTATTGGACTTACAACCTCAAAAAGTACCTCTTCAAGTCTCCCATACGGCGAGATGAAGCTCTCTTTATTCACAACGCGCTGCCCTTGATGGAGGGGCTGATCCATTATGCATAGGATGTGTTAAGTTTTGACTCGATATCCTCATTAAATTAGCGTCCTCGGGCCATGAAGCGACACGTGTTGACTCAAGTGCTTCCTCACTGCCAATATAAACACTTGCCAAGCGAATAACGCCTCTTTTTTGTCCACCTAATTTTCATAATGCCCGATATAATCGTATGGTGATAGTCAAAGTACATAGAAGCCGAACAGAGAAGGCGCGGGGAGACGAGAGCTGAATATGTGTATGCAATTTTGTGGCATCAAATGATGTCATGGAAGTTTGGACCAGAACGTGTTGCTGCTCCTCTTTGGTTTCTTACGGATTAGAACCAAATTAACAAGACATTTGTAAAGTGGTAAGTTACAAATTGATTTATGACCATCATTTTAAAGACCACAACGTAATAAAAGTCACAGATCATATCATAAATACAAATAATTGTTTTTTGTGTCTGTCATGTAACCTCCATAACACTTTCATACATAATTAATATTTGTATACATAGAGACTAATACCGGCTTATTTCTCTACATGAAACAGAAGTGGCATCGAACTACTGAGAAATCGCGAAACGTTCCCTCACACTCAAATCTTCGAGGGCTTCAAGTTAGGCCACTCAACTTTTTTGGAAAGCTTGCTTCTTTTCCGTGGTAGATACCTTCCTTTCAAGAAGTATCTATACACCATTTCAACACCATACCTCCTCTCCTCCTCTCAGGCATCCAATCCTTCGTTGATACCTACTTGATGTGCATTGAAATTTCCTTGAGTCTTGACCCGTATATTCGGTACTTAATGATATCCTTGTTGTTGAGAGAAACAATCTCATAACTGCGCTAGTATTTTTTGCATCGTCTATTTCTAGTTGAATCCGTTTATACAAATGTTGAGGTTCAACTGTTAGTTGCTGTGCACATTGCCCGTTCTCGTTGAAAGGTTGTTTAATGAACACGTTGCTTGAATGCTCCCTAACATGCCAGTGATGAAGTGTCCGAGTGAGGTTGAAGTGGTGTGTGTGTACCTCGTAGTTTGATGGCTTTTCATTGTATGGTATTACAAAATGAATTCGCGTAAATTTTAAATCCATCTTCTGTCCCGGATGTGTATGATTTTGTTAACAACCCAAACTCTCTAATTAAATCCTCAAAGCCCAAAGAAAATCACTTACAATACTAAATGTTGAAGCGACTACATCCACTTATACAATTTTAATTTCAAGTCCGTCACGGGTTCCGCTTCAGATATGGCAGGTCCCGTGCGGCAACCCGTAGAGCAGCGTCTACGGACGTGTTCTCAGGCCCCGGCGAACACGCGTCAGAGTCAGCGCGCAGCACCCGGCACACGCCTGCCTCCCCCGACCAAAACAATAGGCGATCCATCAAGCGTTATCCTCGCATCGGCAGCGAGAGAGGGCGCTCCGGCTCCTGGACGACTCACGTTGGACCAACCGGCATCGAACCAGTGCCGGCTGGTTCTGTAGGTGCCGTGACGGCCTGCCCCTTAATCGGGTAGGCTGTTTTTGATGAGGAGGTGGATGAGTGGAAGGGTTTTGGGCGACCAGTGGCCTCTGCTGAGAAGCACATCAACGTTGAGACAGTGGACGTGGGCCAGCAATCTATCACTCAGTAGGGTGGATGAGAAGTGATCACTAAACACCGGATGCTTCCAGCCAATTACTGCTGGTAATAGCTAGTTAATCCGGCCGGCTCGCTTGCCTTATAGGAAACCTGGCCGATAACCAGTTCATGGAATTATTAAATGATTATTTTTATTCACCTATCTTGTAGTGACAATTAGCAGCCGCGGCTTGGTTCTTCCGGGTTGCCAGTTTAAAACTTCAAGGTTTTTATACAATCATCATACGAGTAGGTTAGAACAATTGGAAGTATTTCCCGATTCATCATATTATTTTAGTTGTGAAATGTTATTGCATCTTATTGAATATTCACATTATTTTACACATAAATGTTGCTGATTTTGAGGATCCTAAAGATCTTTACCGTATAGTTGCTGTTATTATTAGGCTCGTCCAACTGGAAACCATTATAGTAATTGTTATTTATTGTTGATTATTGTGAAACGGGGCTAGTAAATGAAAAGATAGAATTGAGACACTCGAATGTCAACCGGGAAATCAGGATGAAGATAGGAATTGTGTCAAACGGTACAAACGAAGAAGAAGTCCGTAGTTCTAAGTACACCACGATTGTGCTTAATGTTATCTCTAATAACTAATTACCTCCACCACCCCATACGTAATTTTTTTCTCCATTTTCAAACCTTCAAGGCTATTTATTTGACAGATAATGCAAATTATTTTAGATGTTATAAATTGAATTCGTTGGATGATTTTTTTTTTATTAAAATAAATAACCTTCGGAGAGGGGAAATTTTCTTATGGAACGAAGTGTGGGGCTGGATGTGATCACCCAGACGGGGTGCCCTCCGACTCACTAAAACCTCTCCCCGGCCTCCAGACCTGCTGATAGGATGCTAAATGCGTTGTCTCTCTGTAGGACCAAACCCAACCGTTGCTGGAACCATGCAATTCTCGTGAATCTCCAGTTGCCTCCACCAATCTACGTCCGATCTCCTTCACAATTCGCGCAGTTGACTCGCCACACACCCTTGCCGTCTCCAAGGCTGTTGGCTCAAATTGGATATGTCGGGTCAAAGCGCCATACTTCCTGCACTTACGTGTCTCTGCCTCTGTAGCTGCAGAACCCGCTGAAATTGCGAACCTATCAAATGCGTTTCCGCATAAGTGTCCACACAAGTACAGTCCTAGCAAAAACTCTTCCCATTTTTAAGGGGAAACAGTGATGCTATCGGGTCTTTTGCCATCACCTCTATCCAAACCCAAAGGTTCCAACACCGAGGGTAGTCCCGCTCTCTGCAAATATCTTCTGACGATGTCGTTCAGCGCAGAGTGTCTGAGAAAACAACCGGCACTATACCTACATGATAGCCCATGCAATCCCATCTCGTCCATTCTCTGACCGCAACGACACAGATGCTGTTGGCAGATATTAGATCCCACCCTCAGAGCAACGGCAATGCGCAGTGTTTCTGGATCTAGTTGAGTTCCCAATGATGGCACAGGGACTGCATGAATCCAGGGACCACTCTCTCTGCTGGAGGCAGCCAGGAGGCGTGCTCTCGTCGTCTGATCCGCAACAGCAAGTAAACCGTTTAGTGTAACCTCTAACAAAGGCAAGTACCTTACTTTCTGCGAACTCTTGTCCTTTCCCTCCAAGTTAATGGGATCCACACCTCTCTCCCTCCACAACCCAGCGGCTCCCTGCAGCTCCTCTGTATCAGCCACGATGTTCACATCGGAAAGAACGGCTTCGACTAAATCACTCGCAGAATGCATCGACGAGATGAAGGCTGGAAGGGCAATATCTCCTGCTCTTCTGAACCCGAGGCCTCCATGACTAACTGGCAAAGTGGCTTGGTTTCAAGATCTGCCACCAAGGGGGACATTGGTCACCCTAGTGACGGCATCCCTCAACACCAAATCGAAACTGTTCAGACACTCATCATGTTGATAGGCGAGCGATGATCTGAGCACATATTGCAGTTAATGAATAGAGAAACATTTGTTCAGAACTACAAATGCTTGGTGACTTTCTATCTGCACCAATCGCGGGATCATTCGTTATCTCAAAGCATCGGGTATACCCTCTTCGGAAGGTGGTGTTCCCAGCAGAGTACACAGGCTAATCAGAACCACTCTGACATCAGGCAGCAGCAACCTAAAGCATCTCACTGTGTGGTCCAACTCCTGAGGTGAGTGGTCCAAGATGGTCAATTCGCACTTTTTATCCTTAACCTCTAACCCGATCTCTTGCAACTGATTAATCAAGCGCTGCACGTCCTGCAATACCTTCGCTGGTGAGTCTCCAAGGGTGGCATCATCAAGGTACCAGACATAGAACTCTGACTCAACAGCTCGGGCAACCTCGTCAACCCCCAAAGAGACTGCCACACTTTTTCACCGTAGCATAATGATGTGGGTTGCGGTAATTAGTTCTGAACACATGACATTATCACAAATTTAATAATTTGGTGTTATTTTGGTTGATTGGCTGGGTCGACACGTATGTTTTAAAGGGGATTTCTGGGAAACATTATATTGCGAGCAAATAAAATAAACGTGAAAAGCAGCATCAAAACTTTACTATTCCGTCAGAATTAGTTGCATTCTTATTTCCTACAGTGAAGGTTCGATGGTTCGAACAAATGGCCTCAAGACCACATGCAAATGAAGAAATTCTGCCCTTGTCCGCACAGGTCACACACTGTACTCCCATCTGAGAGGGATGGCCTACAGCATCACCGACAGGTGGCAGACAGCAGATACAGACAGCGCGGCGGGGGGGATTCAGGCCCCCCTGGTGGAGAGTTTTTCCTGAGATTTGCCTCCCATCCGCCGGTAGACCTAACAGGACTGTACGGCGGCCAACCTCAGCGACTTAAGGGCTGTCAAGCAGCGGCTGCTCGGATGATTTGTTTTGATTCAAACGATGACTGTATGTGCAACCAATTGTTTTTGTTCACCGTAATGACAGGTCAAATTGTGTTACATTAAATTGAAGATTTCTTTCATGTACTAGTAGAACAATAGTTATTTAAATTTTCAATTAATTTTCAATTAAAAAAAAAACAAGTATCTTTCAGTGGATTCAGCCCACGTATAACCAGCAAGGACCACATAAAACTGGCATCGTAAGTTTATAATATGCGTATTTTCCTCGCACTTATTAGTGTGTGTTTGGGTGGAACTTATAAGTGTTTGCTGGGACACATCTACGCATATCCAATTATCGCTGCCGAAACATTGCGGGACAAAAAGTGAAAATACTATTACTTGAGTCACAAACAGAAAGTCACAGTTATCTCATTTGAACATTTCATTTGGTTTTATTCCAAAATACTTCCATCCGTTTAACACACGGATAGAAGATGAAAACTTTGTTTGAGTGAGCAATGCTATAAGCCCACGTTTGCAGATGCAGATCAGCTACAAAGTCACCTAATTTCTTGAGCAATCACAAAAAATTGCCTAAAATACCAAACATTACTTACATATCTGCGTTTCGATTAATTTCGCTGCGGCCGATTTCCTCCTCAATGCGTGCTTCGGACCCCCAAAAGGCTATAAACGCGACTCTGGTCATTTATATCTCTTAAGATATCCTTTCGGATACTCTATTTGAATCGGATCCAATGCTGCATCCGCTTACTCTGTAACCAAATCCCAGAGAACTATTTTCAGGTCCAGGATCGTGTCTATTGAAGGTGATCATTGTCTTGGAATGTCTCGTAAGAAAGGGTGTAGGGAGGCGCAGCAGCGTCATTCGGGAGGTTCGTCCCTGTTTCTAGGTGCTATACCCCGACCGGTACTGGAACAAAATGCAATGTGTTGGGAAGGCGCTTTGAAATCTGAATGTAATGATTGTCTCGTAATTATTCTCGGTCGCAAATGCAAGCAGATTTGAATCTTCAATTCTTGGACAGGCGAGCCTCTATTTGTTATCATTTCTTTAACATAAATGAATCAAATTGTGATCGATCATTTTTTTTAAATCGATAAATAAAAAATAATGCTTGTGTCATTATGTAGTCATGTGCACTATAGTGACATCACTATTTGTGACACCATTATTTCCAATGATCTAACCCTTACTTCCATTCTCTGATCTGGATGGTCTAACCCTTACTTCCATTCTCTGATCTGGATGATCTAACCCTTACTCCCATTCTCTGATCTGGATGATCTAACCCTTACTCTCATTGTATGATCTGGATGATATAACCCTTACTCCTGTTCTCTGATCTGGATGATCTAACCCTTACTCCCGTTCTCTGATCTGGACGATCTAACCCTTACTTCCGTTCTCTGATATGGATGATCTAACCCTTACTCCTGTTCTCTGATCTGGATGATCTAACCCATACTCCCGTTTTCTGATCTAGATGATCTAACCCTTGATCCCGCTCCCTGATCTGGATGATCTAACCCTTACTCCCGTTCTCTTATCTGGATGATCTAACCCTTATTCCCGTTCGCTGATATGGATGATCTAACCCTTACTCCTGTCCTCTGATCTTGATGATCTAACCCTTACTCCCGTTCTCTGATCTGGATGATCTAACCCTTACTCCCGTTCTCTGATATGAATGATCTAACCATTACTCCTGTTCTCCGACCTGGATGATCTATCCCTTACTCCCATTCTCTGGTCTAGATGATCTAACCTTTGCTCCCGTTCTCTGATCTGGATGATCTAACCCTTACTCCCGTTCTCTGATCTAGATGATATAACCCTTGCTCCCGTTCTCTGATCTGGATGATCTAACCCTTGCTCCCGTTCTCTGATCTGGATGATCTAACCCTTGCTACCGTTCTGATCTGGATGATCTAACCCTTGCTCCCGTTCTCTGATCTGGATGATCTAACCCTTGCTCCCGTTCTCTGATCTGGATGATCTAACCCTTGCTCCTGTTCTCTGATCTGGATGATCAAACCCTTGCTCCCGTTCTCTGATCTGGATGATCTAACCCTTGCTCCCGTTCTCTGATCTGGATGATCTAACCCTTGCTCCCGTTCTCTAATCTGGATGAGAAACTGTTTAGGACGTCAAAACCCGTCGTTTTAAAGAGGTGATGTTTAAAACAACATAAATCGAGTCGCTTTCAGTTTTTTACTGTTTCACTATGTTATGTTTATAAAGATTTTGA
>SDVV010022621.1:0-12909 GCA_016164225.1 Gammarus roeselii | reverse complement strand
TCCAGCTAATGACAACAATGTAGCTATATCATTTTTTCTAGGTTGACAATCTTGTAGTGTAGCTACAACTTGAGTTTGTATATGCTCTGCCTTCCATAACCCTAACTATGATAGCTACACTTTGTAGCACAAGATTGTAGTCTTTTTATATTTTGTTTTGATCCAAATCTGCACAAACTGGCACACATTTTTTTGAATTGCCCAATTGTGCAACAGTTGTCAACTTGTCTCATATGTCTAAGACAGTTCATTAAACAGTCTTTCTAATTGCTTATTGTTTTGTGGTTTCCTATAGTTACTTAATGGCTCCTCATGGACAGGGTCTGATGAGCATTGCTCGTCAAGCTGCCTGTCAATTATATTGTTCTCAAGCTCTCTGCACAAGAACTTTACATACATTCACTCTACCAAGATGGTCTCCTGAGGCTAATTTTTATTCAGGATTTAAAGTATCACCAAGGGTGGATTCTACAGGAGAACCTATTTCAAGTTACCTTACATACAATGGTAAGTTGATGCAGTATTTACTACTAATATTTAAGGAACTATCTGGTAGTTAAATGCAATGATGCTTCCTGTAGCTCCCCTAAGCATTTTTTGTTTGTTTGTGTAATCCAACCATTTGGCTTTCAAGTTTCAAAAACGGTTTAAAATCTCATTTGCTCTTCTCATTCTAGCTGTAATTTGATTAATTCCAACCAGGCAATGAATGCCAATTAACTAACAAAGCCTCTGAAATGCTCTTAACAAATTCTCTAGTGTTCACCTCCAGGCTGCAGTAGCTTACAATGAATATCATAGGAAATTTCAAGGTATTGTTCAAACTTTTAAACTGATCTCTGCCAGCACCAACATTTCAAACACCAAACATGATTAGGGAAGGATATTGTTATACATGATGCAACATTGTCCTAACTACATTGCTAATATAGGTAACTACTTTGATTTCAGAGCAAAATTTATGAATTTGTTAGAAGTTTGTTTGTGAACTAGTAAATATAATTGATTAATTTTAATCGAGTTCATCTATTTTTTTCACAGCATCTATTTTATTGCCTCAATTTTATTAAACTAAATCTTGTTAGCATCAACTGGAGTAGACTCCCCGCATTTTTCGCATACTTTGAAATAACTCAAAAAGTGCTCGAATGAGAAACTTTGTAATTACTGTGTGTAGCTATAGTCACTATTATGACCATGAAGCACCTCAAGTTTCAACATTCTATCATCAACAAAAAAAAAAGTAACCAAAATCCCTGCGGCAAGCTATGGCCCCTAATGGGGGATGATTTTCTGCACCCAGCGGGGTGAATCCCCCGCACTCCCCGTGTATCAATACTTGAAATGTGAATTGGAAGTTTCAGAGTACCAATAGAAAAGACATGCCTCTATAAGTATAGCTATATCAGTTTCTTAAAATGAAGTGTTAGCTAGGTAAAATATTATGTCTGACATTTTTTTTTGTTGGTCCTTTGCTACAGTCATGCTTGATTGTTGTAGGGATTATTTTACTGATTTCACTGCGGGAAACAAAGTCTTTTCCAACAATTGCCAACTTAATTAACTGGAAGTCATTTCTCCACATCCTGAACTAATAAGCTATGACCCTAAAGTATCAGTAAATAAGCAATTATAACAAAAAACAATCTTTTTAATAATATGAAAGAACAAGTAAAAAATGTATTCCTTCAACTCTATAGCAAACTAATTGCATTAACATAAATACAAGACATGCCAGGTAAGGGAATGTTATCTTGATACAAAAATATGATGAAAAAAGATTGTTCCTGGGGGGTAAACATAAGTCAACACTTAGGCCTAGACTCATCACCATGTGTTATAAACATTGAGTCATTATAAAATTTGTTAGCTACCCATTTTGAAATTAGCTGTGGTTTCATTATTTTGGGTCATTTACTTCTAGATGTCTTCATATGTGTGAAGAATCGCATTTAATTTCTTTTCAATCAAAGAAAAACAAACATTTATAAACACTATAGGTGCGGGAATCGCCCCCAATCGTTTTTTTCACCTGGGGTGATTACCAGCAGTTGTATATATCTATATAGCTGTCTACAAAAGTTTATATTTCTTTCCAAAATTTTTCTTGATCAACCAACTACAACATGTTCCAAGTATCACCACCAAGTTTGGCCCTAATCCAGTGGAAACTCTAGCCGCATCTATCAAAGTTTGCGGAACATTGATTTTTCCTAACCAAAAATTTCAGAGACCTGAAAAACACACCTTCACTTTGGAAATTTTTCATAAATTTTGTGCACATATCAAATTTCTACAAGTAGCTGATATTTACTAGCAAAGACCTGCTCTTTCAATTCCCATAGCCAAATAGTGACATTTCCAACGTTTTTGTGCCCAAAAGGGGGGTGCAGGGAGTCACCCCGTGTTGCAGACTGCGTGGAATCACCCCCGTCAACGCTACATGATGAACTTGGAGATGAACAGTTGTAGTTTGCTGTAGAACATTAACTTATATCTAAGTGGCCATATGCTAGCTCCAGCTAATTGCAACACAAGCTTCACTATAAGCTGATCTACTTGTTGTCATTATTTTGTACAAATGGCATCAACCTAGACCTTATTTCATTAAATTGGTAGGATGTTGAGCTGTTCACTGCTACTATTCAAACAAATGATTGAAAATTATTGTGCTTACCAAAACTGATTCCCTCTATTTGTATTTTTTCTCAGGTGTCATGTAATATGTGAGAGGTCAGGAGGATTTTTGTATCTCACTTTTGTATCTCACCTTTGCAGCCCCCACAGCCCCAACAGTCCTGCCAACAGGGCACGCAAGCATGGGAGGCAATACACCTCGGGGCGCCAGCAATCAAAAAGAACAGCACGGCACAAGCACTGCAGCAGGACAAAACAATCTAGACAGTCAACAACTGCACACAACTGTCAGCAACACAAACAAAGCCACAAGATCACATCAAATTGGGTCTAGCAAAACTCATACAACACTTCCCCCAATTCCTCTGCCAAGGCCCTCTTGAAGCTGCAAAGTGAATCACACTGCACCAGATCAGCGGGCAGCCGGTAAATCTGCATGCAGTGAGAATGAAAGAATCTGCATTTATAGTCTGTCTGACAGCAAGGAACCACCAGCTTGAGAGATGTTAAATTTGAAAGATTTTCTATCTAGCATTCTATTTATCTATCAATATAAAGTTGACGTATCAACTGATGGCAAAGGCAGAGGAGATGATCAAGGCAATAAAACTGATCTATGTCTACATGCTCCAATAAAAGACATGAGGGGAACCTTCAACCTTTCCAAAGCAGAAATGCATTTGTCAAGCTCCTGGTGGTTCAAATTGCCACCACAAGTTAGATGCCACTCAGTAAACAAAGCACCAAGAAAGCCGCTTATCATATGGGCAGAGCACCAACAAGACTACGCCCACTGAAAGCAACAGTGACAAACCCTCCCTTACTGCGGAAACCGGTAACTGAACCACTCATCATGTGTACAGAGTACCATTGAAATTGCGTGCTAATAAAGCTTTGAAACCAACGACATAAGAATAGTTCTATTGCAAAGTCAAAATATCAGCTAATTTTTTATTTTATTGGTAGTTAGGTATGGTTTACATTCCATTGATGTTGTGATTAATTTTCTGTTGCCTATTAGCCATATTAATATCAATACCCCTGGAAACTGCAGTCAATGTTTCTCTAACCCCTGTAGCCGGGGTTAGAATCGTGCTACCAAAAATCCTGCATGTTGTAGAAGGCGACTAAAAGGGGAGTCATGTAGCTGGAGAGCTTGGATCGTGCTACGGCAACCCCTGCGGGTTGTAAAAGGCAACTCATAGCGGTGGAGCGAGGGGACTAGAAATCCCCTCCTCTGTAAAATTCTACCTAAAAGCAGCCCAAGGACAGAACCCTGGGGCACACCACTCGTCACAGCAACTGGGCTGCTAATGCTGCCATTCACAGAAATGTTCATCACTCTGCCAGAGAGGAATGCAGAGATCCAGGCTAGCAAAAAATTACTAATGTACAAGGATTCCAATTTTGACAGGGGCACAGCATGACTCACCACATAAAATGCCTTTGGGAAGTCTAGCATCACAATATCCACAATACATCCCTCATCAATCCACCTTCCAACATCATCATAGGTCAACAGCAATTGGTCGTCAGTGCTACGTCCTCTCTGAAAACTATACTGATGAGGTGATGAAATATTATTGCTCTCAAGATACTCAGTCAATCGTGATACAACCATTCTTTCCATCAATTTGCAGCAAACCAATGTCAAGCTCACAGGCCTGTAATTCAGAGGATCAGTGTGGGACTTGGCCTTGAATATTGGTACAACCAGCAATCTGCTCCAGGCTTCAGGTACCATTCCTGTCCTCAGTGACTTTTGAAAAAGCAAACAAAGAGGGAGGGAGAGCTCAACAGCACAGTTCTTTAGCAGGTGTTGATGAAGGCCATCTGGACCTACACTGGAACTGGGATCAAGAAGGGAAAAGCCACATTGGACCTTCAACCTAGGAAAGTCAACATCTGCCAAACTTCCTTCAAAGAACTGGAAAGGGGCTGGGTGGATTGGAACCGTACCAACAAAGACTCCCAATAAAGAAGCAGCAAAGACTTTGCACATCCTACCAGGATCCTGCACTATCTCACCCGTTGGCATGCGGAGATTACCCACAGCTGGACAACTAATCTTTTTATTTCTCACATAAGCATGAAATAGCTTACGGTTATCAGGCCTGTTTAGTGAATTAGACTCGTATTTCTTCCTGGAGTCAATGGAAAATTTTCAATAGTATATACCTATTCAGCTTGCTAAATATGTGTAATCTCTCAAGAGCACTGGCTGAGTTGCGACCCTCTGCCCCTCTGACCCGCTTGTATGCAAGTCATGCCTCTGATCTCTCATGAGCAAGAGCAGGGGGCGCCCTCATAGCCCATGGGGGGCCAGAACAAACAGGCATGAGAGGTATGAACTCATCAATGAGGGACAGCAAGACCAACAGAGAAAACATTGAATATTCACACACTGAAGAACAGCAAAATTCTAGCCCCCAGTCAATCTGGGACAAAGCTTCCAAAATTTGGCATAGTTCCCTTGTGCCAAGTACGTTTCTCCCCCACAGTCACGTGCTCCAGCCTCTCCCCACTGAAGATATACTCCAACACAACTGGATAATGCTGGCAGCATGGCAGTGGCGGCAACACAAACACTTCACCAACGCAATCATTCTCAGATCATCCTCACCAACATGATCATCCACTGCTAAAGTCCAAGAGATGAGAAACAGTCTAAAAATTGCATGTCAATTGGCTGGATGTAGCCATCAATAAGGTCCTAGGACCAGTCAATTGTTGGTAAATTAAAATCACCTGCAATGGTCATCTCCTTACCAGGGCAAAAGTTCAGTAAAAAGTCCAACAAGGCTGTATTTTCTAAAATTGTATAAGAAGGAGGCCAATAAACAGACATAATCGGCAAGTCAAAATCAATTAGGTGCACAACTACAACATTTGGAATGGGCACCTCAAACACCAAAAATGCGATGTCCTTATCTAGATACAACAGCGATCCATGCTTCCGAGCTGTGCCATCCATGTCTCTCCTGACAGAACTGTAGTCAGCTATGTCAATGAAGGACAATGCAACAGAAGGTAACAACCACGTCTCACTAACAGTCAATACATGAATATGCTGCTTCAAGAGCAAATTTGAGATAAAATTGACTTTATTAGCTAGTGAGTGGACGTTTAACATGGCCAACTTAAAAAAAAAAATCACTTGAAAAACTTCTGAAGCTCAGTGCAGGAGAAAATTCTGATCATTTGACCCAGCGGATCCACCAACCCAATCGGAAGCACCGCCACCACCCCAACCAGTCACAGCAGAACCACGATTGGTGGCATCCCCAGAGCCAAATGCAGCTACACCCAACCATAGGCATCAGAACCGCGACCAGTCGTCGCAGGACCACAGTCGGACAAAGTAACACTCCCATCAGCCTCAAAAACACCACCACCTTCTGAAGCATCACTACCAGCTGCAGCAGCACCACGACCAACTGCAGCTGCAGCACCACGACCAACTGCAGCTGCAGCACCACGACCAACTGCAGCAGCAGCACCACGACCAGCTGCAGCAGCAGCAGCAGCAGCATCACGGCCAGCTGCAGCAGCAGCAGCACCACGACCAGCTGCAGCAGCACGACGACCAGCTGCAGCAGCAGCAGCACCACGACCAGCTGCAGCAGCAGCAGCACCACGGCCAGCTGCAGCAGCAGCAGCTCCGCGACCAGCTGCAGCAGCAGCCCCACGACCACCTGCAGCAGCACCACCACCCTGGCATAACTGCCTCGACATGCACCAAGAGCCGCAGGCCCTCTCTCCCCACTCTGCCGGGCACCACCAGCACCACAGACTACAGCCGCGCCAGCCCCCCTCCTCCCCCCCCCTCCCCCGCCCACAGAAGGCTCCTCTTCCTGCACCTCTCCTGGCGTTGTTTGTACATAAGTTCCCTCTGGATAAATATGCTTTCACACCCGTCCATACCTTTCAATTTCCTTGCATTCAACAGAATCTCACTTCTTTCAATGTTGTCATGGATCTATGCTTTGAGCATTCCAATATGTCCGTTTACTCTATGGACCTCATGCAGGTCACATTCAGACCCAATCAGATGTCTCACCACGCCTTGAAAACCAGTCTTTTCATCACCCACCGTCTCACCCAGGTCACTTAAAATTACAATCTGTTTTCGTTTTATTTGCTTCTGGACCTCCCGCATCTCTTCTCGAACAACTTCATTAAAATCGGCGCACCTGGGAAAAAAAAGCTCAGGTGCAGCCTGCTCAGGAGCATGAGGTGAACAATCATAGTTCTGGGCAGCCTGTGTACTGCTCATCAGCCCTCAAACCTGGGAACACAAGCACCAACTGCCACAACCAGTTGACTAAAGGCAGACTTGCCAACTAGGGAGTCAATACTGCCAACAGAAGTTCTTCTTTCATGTTGGCTACACCTGCATTGAATGCAATGATAAGTAATTGCATGTCCTCCATCTTCCAGAAGTCTGTCTATCACACCTCTCGTCAGACCCACACACTCTGAGACTGGGTGAAAAAAAACACCACAGTCATGACCTTCAATAGAATTTACAGTCAAGCGGCATCCAAAAAAAGCACGAAGTTCCTTCGAATTATCTGCGCCATCACCAGCCTCATCCTTTGCAAAGCTGCTGCCCCGAGCACCAACGACCACCTGCCCACCAAGCACCCTAGAAGCACCAAAGTCAAAGCAGTCATTGAGGGCAACATAAGGTGAGTTTGGTGTTGATTCCTCCTCTTGCTGGATCCCGTCCTCCTCATACTCTTGCTCCTCCGCTGCTGTTTTCTTGGCAGGAGATCCTTCCTCCAATTTGGCTGGCAGTTGACTGGCAGTTGAGCCAGTTGCTGTTTGCGGATGATACGGAACTAGTAGCAGATTCAGTGGAGATGCTGTGTAGATTAGTAGCGGAATTTGGTAGAGTGTGAGGAGGAAGCAGAGTGTGTGAGGAGGAAGCTTTGAGTGAACAAGAGTGAAAGTAAGGTACTGAGATGCTCAAGGAATGTTGATGTAAGTGGAATCAGTGGCCTCTTAAGTGGAGTATTATTGAAGGACATCCAGTGCTTCAAGTATCTGGGCTTCCATGTGGAGAAGATTGAACTAGTGGAAACAGGTTGTGTGAGTGTAGTTATCTCAACTGTGCTACAGTTGGGTTAACTACATGAATGAAGTTGTCAGGGAGGCAAGATCAAATGGGTGCCACAACTGTCAGCTACAGCAAACATTTTGAGGTTCAAGAGCCAACTGGACAAATACCTCAGCTGTGTTCCAGATCAACCGCAAATTAATGGATATCCTCACTGTGGAGACAACTCCCTGCTTAACCGCGACATCAAGCCGGGATCCGAATGGCAAATGTGGCTACAACATGCAAATGCTGGTGCTGCAGCACAAGTGGAGAGTGCCCCATGGATGTGGGCTAGGTAGCAGCCACGCTGTGACCTGCTGTGAATAGCAAATAAACTCCAAGTATCCAAGTAAGTAAGTATCCAAGTAAGTGCTCTACAGGGCTGAGACTTGGGGGGGGGGGGGAATGGAGTGAGAGCAGAAGAAAAAAAAGTTTCAATATCTTCAAGATGTTTGAGGAGCATTGTTGGTGTGATGCTTAGGGTCAGGGTTAATAATGACCTGGTGCAAGTGAGAACAGGGATAGTGAAGAAGCTTAGATGACAGAGTTGAGATGGTTTGGGTACATTGTGATGGATGAAGGAAGATCGGTGAAGAGAGTTTTGAAGGCAGAGGCAAGTGGGTATAAGCATAGAGGGAGACCAAGGTTTGGGTGGATGGATGATATAAAGATGGCGTTAAGTAGGAGAGACCTGAGTGTGGAGGTGTTATGAGAGCGTGCAATAAATAGATGTGAGTGAAAGAGAGATAGTGAATGGATGATTTTTGACGCTGATCTGATGTGCTTTCCTGCTCTTGGCATCTTGTTGAGATACCCAAGATGTTCAAGTGGTAAGGTCATGGAGCCTACCAAATCAACACCAACTCTGCGCACACCAACCTGGGTTATGACCACTGGGACCAGGCTCACCTGGGCTATAAACTAAAACCGGGCACCTCAGGCATGCCGCTCTCTGGCTGGCATCCGTTTCTGGCTTTCCCACCCTTGGGTCCCTCTTGGGCTGTGCCGCAACACCCCTACAGGCTTCACTCCCTAAAAATAGCCACCCAGATTTTGGGCGTCCTCTGGCCCTCACACACACATAGGTGGTACCCACCCTAGGACCTTGGATAAGGGGTGACTTACCTTGGCGCTCTCTCACCCTTTACACTGACTAGAGGTAGTTCCTGAACAGGAGTGGGTTCACACGGTGAAGATGCCAAAGATGAACCTGCAAACAACGGGCCACAAATTGACCATTAGATGAATACTTGAACATCCCCAGACCCCAGCAAGCTCCACCCCTTCTCAAGTCTAGGCTGGGATTGAACAAGGGAGCCATGCTCACAACCCCTCCCTAATAAACCAAATCCCAGGGCGGCCGAGCGGTGGTCTATCCCACTTCTGATACCAATTGTAAGCGATAGCAAATGCCCACCCAAGCTGTTTGAGTGGCAAGGTCATGGAGCCTGCCAAACCGACACCAACTCTGCTCATGCCAACCCGGGTTATGACCACTGGGACCTGGCTCACCTGGGCTATAAACTAAGAGCACCTCTAACAAGCAAGGGCTTCAACAAGCGGTTTGACAGGGAGCTACCAATGAATTCCAAACTGATCTACCCTTAGTCGTCCAACTCTGCTGGTGCTGCGAGTACCCCTGAACCGGTGCTTCAGCGTGCATCCTTGCCCCTCCCTCTCCAAGCCGAGGCTGGCTGCAGCTTTTTGAAGGGATCTGATCACAGCTCATTGGAGGAATGACCTCCTGCCACAAAAGCAGGTGGGAGTGAGGAGTTGCGCGGTGGGAGCTCGGTCGTCTCAGTTGTGTGTGCTGTTGCCGGCCAAGGGAGTCAGCGTGATGTGGGTGGTGCGGCTGGGGTGTGTTCCTTTTGCCCCGGGTGGACCCTTGATCAGACGATTGTGTGCAATAACTGTAACAAGCATTTCCATCCAATTCCCACTTGTGTTGGTGAATCTGAATCAGCTAACAGATGTCTGGTTGATAAGGATGTTGGGGACTTGAAGTTTTGTTGCTGCAGCTGTTATGCAAATGAAAATTGAGGATTGCAATCTGCAGATTTGTCCAGTAATCAGGTCCAATTGTTCTCTCAGTTGAACCTGTTGATTAGTGAGCTTGCTTCTCAAGTTCGCAAGATTGAGGATGGTTTGAAGCTGGCAACAGCTGGCTGTGTGGCGGTTAACTCTATGTTATCTTGTTGTGATGTCATTGACATTGTAGAGGAGCAATTGCAAGTAAAGAACTCTAAACTTGTGGACTCGGGTGAGGTAAGAATGGAAATTAGGTAAAAGAAAAGTCTACTATCATTAGAGGGCTGAGAGGAAGCAGCCCTGCTCAAGTTATGGGAGTGTTCTCAGATATTTGGGGATATATAAATTTAAACAATGTTGTCATGAGTAATCTTTCACAGATTGGGGACTCGAGTTTGTATAGAGCTAAGATTGCTGATTTAGATCAGAGAAATGCTTTGCTTTCATCAGTAAATATGTCAAAACATCCTAATAAACTTGAACATGTTTTCATCCACAGGGATCTTACTTTCAGTCGGAGGTGGGAGCTGCAGTCCAGGAGAGTAGCCGGGGAGATTGGTAGAGCTGGAGGCAAAACAAGTGTTCCTAAGCAGAGTGTCTTTTCTAGCCAGGTGGTCATGCAGAGTGCCTCTTCTGGAGGTGGAGGTGACTCTGTGAATCTTGTTTTCAGTCAGACTGTTGATTGCCAAAAGCTTAATGTTGAGGTTTTTCATCCTCTGGAGTTCTGTGATTGGAGCCAGTGCAGTTGCAAACTCCCCCTCCAGGATGATCTGGAGGGAGAGTTTTTTTTAGGAATTTTCCACATTTAAACTCCCTGATTCCTTCCCAGGCAGTTCAAACTAAAGCATCAGTTGGATGAGTTTCACTTTTTAAATTTTAGCTTTGTGAATTTGAACTCAGATGAATAAAATTGATTTCCTTAGTGCTCATATTAACGGGTTAAGCTTCATGTTGTTGAAATTGCAGAGTTGTGGCTGTTGCCTAGTATTCCATCTTCTCTTGTTGACATTCCAATCTATGATATCTGTGGTGATGCAGATGGCTTATCACAGAAGCATGGTGTCAGTATTAACATAGCTAAATTTTTGAAGTATCTGATAGTCAGTACCCCACTGCCTTATGTAGCTGCTGTCCACTTTACAGATGTGGATATCTTCGGTTTGGTGGTTTATCATCCTCCAAAATATGGTTTTCTGGAAAACTCTAGACTGATGAGTTGTGATAGCAGGGAAGTTCTCATAATGGGTGATTTTAACCTACCATCAATGAAATGGAATCAAAATATTTTAGATTATTATGTTACTCCTACTGACCATGAGCTCCTGGAATGTTTTAATACAATTGACCTTACCCAATGGGTGAACAAACCCACTCTGACTTCAGGGAATGTTCTGGACTTGGTTTTATCAACTGAGACTGATAGGGTGGGGGATTTATCTGTTTTGCCTCCATTCCCTCACTGTGTACATTGTCATTTCCTTTGACTTTTCAGTGTGTTTTTACTTCTGAATTGTTTTGTTACAAGCTTGAAATGCTCCAACTTACCTCTGGCATAGAGGAAAGTACAATCTAATAAATTCTGCTCTCAGAGAGGTTAATTGGAACCTAGAATTTGGGTCTGTGACTGTTGAAAAGTGTTTTCCTTATATGCCTGCTATCCTTTGTACTCATGTGGATAGATATGTGCCGGTTCGTTTGGGTAAACCTTGCCCACCGTGATTGGCATCTGCTCCACTCTGGTTGTTGAGGAATAAATCGGAAGCGTGGGGTAAGTTTAAGCATGTCAGGGAAATTTTTGGACAAAATCACACGCTCACTGCAGTTGCGCTGTCATAGTTTAATGACCTGAATGTTAGATGCCGGACCTATGCCAACTGGAGTTGCTCCCAATATGAGCAGTCTCGTGTTGACCAAATTTAATCCAAGCCCAAACTGATCCACTCATATGTACGAATGAAAAAGACCGGTTCTCCCTCTGTATGTCCTTTGTAGATGATTAATGGTGATGTGGTGACTGATCCCCATTTAATGAGTGAGATATTTGCCGCTAGTTTTTCATCAGTGTATGTTTGTCTGGATCCCACATCTCCTGCTTCCCACCAGGTGTGTGATAATGGGATGGAGGACAGAGGATCAACTGCCTGTAATCAGTTAGTTGATCCTCTCTCAACTTGATGGTAATTCAAGCATGGGACCGGATAATCTACATCCATTGCTGTTGAAGTCTTGTTCTTCTGAGTTGGCCTATCCATTGTGCCTAATTTTTAATATGTCCTTGAAGGAAGGTTCTTTACCTCATTTGTTTAAATTATCTAGGGTTGTTCCCTTGTACAAAGCCAAATCTTGATATGACTTCAGCTTGCTGCAAGTCAATGAAGCGTATAATAGCTTCTCATTTGACATCCTACTTGAAGGCTGATGGGATCCTTTCTGAAGAACAGTTTTGTTTTCGGAAGGGCATGTCAACTGAGGATCGGCTCTTACTCACTTATGAAGATGTATTGGTGGGTGGACCAGGGTCTTGTTGTGGATGTGGTTCTTCTCGACTTCTCAAAGGCGTTTGATGTTGTATCCCACTCAGTGTTCCAGAAGTTGCAGTGTCTGGGGGTTTCCACTCAGCTGATTTTCTGGATATCTAGTTTCCTGACTGCCGGGGAAATGAGTTGTTTGTGGGGGAGCAGGTAGTGGTCCTAGGGCCGTTGGCAGTGGTGTGCCACAGGGTTCAGTACTGGGCCCAATATTGTTTCTTATTTATGTCAACTTTATCTCATCTGTGTCATGTGAGGTTAAAGCCTTTGCTGAGGATTTTAAATTGTACATGCAGTTTTCCAAAAAAAACTTGGGATACATGGGGTGTCCTTCCCTGCAGTGGGATTCAACCAATCAAAGGCTTGGAAACTTTGATTGGTTGAACCAGGGTCTCTTACCTTTGATCTCTTACCTTTGCAGCCCCCTCCAGCAGGTCCATATCAAGCGGGGAGCAGCAGAGCCGGGGGAGGCCAGCACAGCCATGCGCGCCAGTATGCTGTTGAGAACAGCAATGTTAACACAGGTTTAGGAACTGGAATTAGTGCGCACTATTGGCTATCACATGAACCATCCGCATGCATGACATGAACAAAACAAAAAAACAAAAAAAA
>SDVV010022620.1:0-12909 GCA_016164225.1 Gammarus roeselii | reverse complement strand
TCGAACTGTTCATTACCACCACCGGTGTGTGGTAATTGGACGCGCTCGAACTGTTCATTACCACCACCGGTGTGTGGTAATTGGACGCGTTCGAACTGTTCATTACCACTACCGGTGTGTGGTAATTGGACGCGTTCGACCTGTTCTTTACCACCACCGGTGTGTGGTAATTGGACGCGTTCGAACTGTTCATTACCACCACCGGTGTGTGGTAATTGGACGCGTTCGAACTGTACATTACCACCAACGGTGTGTGGTAATTGGACCCATTCGAACTGTTCATTACCACCACCGGTGTGTGGTAATTGGACGCGCTCGAACTGTTCATTACCACCACCGGTGTGTGGTAATTGGACGCGCTCGAACTATTCATTACCACCACCGGTGTGTGGTAATTGGACGTGTTCGAACTATTCATTACCACCACCTGTTTGTGGTAATTGAACGCGTTCGAGCTGTTCATTTCACGGGCGATCCCTCAATGAATGTCAGGAGTCACTGAACGATGGTGAGGATATTGAAGCGTGTGACCGCTTTCCTGGCCCAGGCTGCAGGACAAATATCTCACAATACACGCTCTGTTTGATGCCAAGTGGGTTGGATTGAAGGACCGGGTTGCGGCAGAGCTGGTACTTCATAGACCATGATGCGGCAAGGCTGGCCCATTACAGACCGTGATGCGGCTTAGCTGGAACATTATAGACCATGTTGCGGCAGAGTTGGCCTATTGTAGACCGAGTTGCGGCAGAACTGGCTCATTATAGACCATGTTGCGGCAAGGCTGGCTCATTATAGACCATGTTGCGGCAGAGTTGGACTATTATAGACCGTGTTGCGGCAGAACTGGCCAATTATAAATCGTGTTGCGGCAGTGCTGGTCTATTATAGACCGTATTGAGGCAGAGCTGGCCCATTACAGGCCGTGTTGTGGCAGAGCTGGCCCATTACAGACCGTGTTGCGGGAGAGCTGGCCTGTTCTAGATAATGCTTCAGAAGAGCTGGCCCATTACAGACGGTGTTGTGGCAGAGCTGGCCCATTACAAACCGTGTTGCGGCAAAGCTGGCCTGTTATAAATCATACAACAACAGATTGAAATTCCCCCAAAAAGTGCCCTGAATGAGAATTACGAATTAAATATGAGCATCAGAGAACTAAAATATACCGGCATAAATATATTATTGTAGCGGACACGAAATAACATCCGTATGATAATTGAATGTGTGTGGAACACAATCAGTGCAATGAATATAATATGATCATTCAAAATATTTGATTCAATAATTACTTGAGAAATTTTTTGTTCAAAAAGTTACAAATCTATGCGGTATTTCCAAATACTACTGAACATTCCAAAATGTTTTCTCATGGAATTGAATGCTCATCATCAACAGCACCTCCAGCAACTGCGAACTATTACAAACAAACATAGAGCGATGCTTCGGTAATCTTTAATCCCGCGACTCACTTTTTCATAGGAGTTGATTAGCCCTAAAGAATGAAACTGCACCGTCGCGTCAAGTGAATGTTAGCGGTTTGTTGTATACTGCGTGGATTAAGGGGGATAAAATAGTATAGCCAGTTACCATCGCACTGAGGTGGAAGGGAAGATGAATTGACTCATGATGAATTCCAATATGATGGAAAGCTAACGAAGCCTCAGTGTGTTCTTGAGTTTAATAGGTTTCATTATTTGCAATATGATCAGCGTCTGGCAATGAACGCAAATTAAACATTCGTTGGGCACTTTCAAACTCTCCGGGCCGCATGCGTCATTATATGATAATGTGTCCACCTACAAGGAAATGTTAAATAAAGTTTGTTAAGCATGTCGGAAATGTAGAATTACAATTTAAGTTTAATAACGAGACATTGCGAGTCAATTTTGAATAATGATTAATTTCATGTTCATTTTTATCATGGTTTGGTACTATCGGTTACAACGATAGAGGTCTTATTTTGACATTCGCGTTGTATTTAAACCTAATTGAAATCAAATTTTCCGTAATTAGTTAGGTTTTTATAGTTGTATGTTTTCAGCCAAACGTCTAGAGGAAATGCAAATGTGTAAATACACACTATAGAACACACAATCTCGGGCAGGGATGCAGTAAACAAAACGCAAAATTAAATATAAGAGCTCTATCATTGTACATTATACATATGAGGTCTCTATCTTTGTTTATTTGTACATTCAATAGTACATTCAATAATTCAGAAATGAATTGCTGTAGTTATGGATTTTCTTTTTTCAAACCTAGGCGTTCATATGGAATTTATTGTAATATCTGAGTTTGTTGGTAGTTAATTTCATATCATCAATTTCCTCACACAATAATTATAGTTCCTATAGAAAAGTTGAAATTATTTATCAAAAAATTAAATTGAAAATGATTTATAAATTAGGCAATAACAGCATTTTAGTTATCTTCGAGAGATTAGGGGCCACTTCATGATGGAATCACTTAGTCAGCGGTGCTCTGCCGAGCCTTAACTTAGGCATTACCTCCGGTAAGCATCAATTTTCTGAAAACAATGCTAACAGGAGTTCGAGTTACCTGAGGTCTCAATAGCTACTCCGGTACACATTGCAGCCCAATGAACCCAATGCAGCCCAATAAAAAAAAAAGCTTTGTTGAAGGCTGCTGGTGGTCACTAATACGGAACTGTTATTTAGGAAACAGGACGTTACGTTTTGTCCTGAGCATAAGATAAATAAAAGGTTATAAATGTATCAAAAACAGCTGTGGCATCCAAGATTGGTTTCGTTTCTCTGAAAATTTTAGTGTAATTTTTACCACTATTTTTTCGTACATCAAGGTGAAAAATAACTTACCAAACGATCATTTGAAGAATCAAGTACAGCAATAGTTTCGTCCCTGATTAAGCCTGATGCTCTATGAGGCAGGACTTTACTCTTTGTCAAAGTTACACCCCAAGCTGTCGCATTGTGGAACTTGTACGAGAGCTCTTCATTCTTTGGTGTTGGTTGTATTAGTTTTGGGTCTCGAGTTCTGCGCTTTTGCATCCAGGCGATATGCTGTTTCGAATTACCCCTTCCTACGTTTATTCTGTTTATTTCTCACGCCTAAGTGAGGAATAACATTTTTTGAGGGGTTCCGCTGGCCTTTATGTTCATCTCATTTGTAGACAACTAAATTATTATGGATTATTTTCATATTGAATGGAATGCATTTTTCCCGGCATTAATCCGGCTTATTGGACGATGTATCCAACCGTTTTCCACCAGTGAGCAAGGAAATAATTTATTGCCAGTTTTAACCAATCAACGTGGGGGAATGGTCGTGTTGCCAGTTTTAACCGACCAACGTGGGGGGATGGTCGTGTTGCCAGTTTCAACCGACCAACGTTGGGGAATGGTCGTGTTGCCAGTTTTAACCAACCAACGTGGGGAAATGGTCGTGAGCAGAATTCAACAATCATGACTCTGTAAAGTGCATTATTTAATATTTGAGAAGTCCCTATTAGACGTTTTATGAAACGAAGATTTTTGATATTCAGATTTCTGCTCAACGACGCTTTATTCTGCTTGAAGTAAATCGATGAAAATGGTGTTCAAAAAAAGTTCATGTATCACCACTTCATTATGTTTGAGGTGACTCCAGATCTAAGATTGGATTTAATTGTCAAATTGACTGATGAGATATTTAATCATCATTTTATGAACTCAATAATCAGTTATATATACGGAACAAATAAAACTCAGTAAATTAAAGGAAAACATGACAAAGGTGTGAATTAAAGCAAATAGCTATTATTATGCTTGCAGACATCAATTCAGAGGAACTTACCATAAGATATTCTGATGAAAATAGGTTGTTGCTGTAGTTAAACGCAAGAAAACATCAAGATTTCAGGTTCTGGGAAGCATCGCGGGATTTCAATTAGGACATTTCACTGTAAACAACTTCAAAGAACCTCCCAGTTCAGTCACCCCTGTGACCTACTCTGCTGATGCATATTTGAATAGAGTTTCTTGGACAACGAGCTTTGCAATATGACTAAAGCATGCAGGAAAAGCCGAAAATAATAGTATGATAATTTCCATACTTTCATATCAGACAAACTGTACTTGTTTTGGAATATGTTGACTTGATGAATTCAAGTCTTTTACTTAACTTACTTCATTGGTCAATAATATAAATGTTGTTCTAAATATGTATTTGATATTTTTATTACGTTTACGCATTTGCGACTAAACGTAACCTTTTCAATATAAATAAAAGATATATTTTTAATTGGAGAATTTTCAATTGAATTATGATTATTATTGTTGATTTATGAAATTAAAATTAAAGAAAATTTGAAAAAAATTGAGTTTATCATTCAATACGAAAGGCAAGTACAGGAAATTGACATTGCCACAGAGAGGGATGATGAGCATTTTCGCCTCCTTTCTTTTGGTCAGGCAGAATTCGGGTACATGAACTGCTTGGCATGATATTAATTGCAATTTAATATGCGTGAACGTTTGAAATACTTACTGTTTTTTTATGCTTGTAAATTGATCCTAATTCAGGATGATATATTTTTTCCCATTCATATTGTTGTAGGACGTATCGCATTGGTATAATTGATCCTTATATATGCAATAATACTGTAAACTGTTCGATCAAATGGTATTCACTGAGCCATGTTACCAGCACTGCTCTAATCTCTACTAGTTACATCACACCAGGAGTGTTTTCGGTAATAACTGAGAATCAATAAATTACAATTTTAGAGTACACTAGTGATTTGAAATTGAAGGAAATCAATATACACATACCATACTTCCTAATGAATCGGAGATCAAAAGAATACACATATTTGATTATATTAATTATCAACATGCCCCGAGACCAACACACCAGAATCGTCGAGAGAAATATCTCTTCGGGTAACACTTTTGTATCGCATCTACAAGTGCAAGTTGCATTCGGACCCAATTAAAATATTCGATCCACTCCACACAAAAGATGTCCTCAGCTTTCAGTGGCTGTAAACCAGAAACATTGCACGTAAAGTCACTGTTTATGGCTTTATTTCGAGTGTTTTGTGACCTCATGAGTTCAAATGGATCAATCAATATCTGAGCTAGACAATTTAGGGAAGAAGGAAGCAAATATAAACGTGAATTGAACAAGTGCTCTTAAATATTCATAGTATGTCGGTTAATTTGCTAATTCACCGTGCATGTGCTTGATCATCAATAGGGAGACGACAAATCGAAGGGCAGAGTAGAGCCTAGATTATTCATGGTTCATCAAAGCTGTATGATCTCAACAATACATATTCGTACCGCCGTATAACGTAGCGTGATGAGACTGAGACATCAGAATGATAACAAACCACCAACGTGGTTCACACACAGGATCAGAGTGAATAAAATCAACATTGGACGGTCAATATGGCATCATGAATAGAATATAGATTCCTTTCAAACGCTCGTGGCAATTTTGATACATAAATTCACATTTTACTCTATTGGACACGCGTGGTGTTTAAAATCCTACATATAACTAATACTCGCTCATATCTCTTCAATATGCTATCAGATGTTGTTTTCCTTCATGCTATTCTTCAATTCAATAATCATCAATATGATCGTTCGATAACAAAAATAACATAATTACATACTTTCCCATCAACATCAGCGCCACACTTATACGACACGGTCTTAACTGGAGCTGGACTGACTGCGGTTGGAGGAAGTTGTGTTGATGAGAACGTTTCAGTAAAACTTTTACTATAGGGCCTATTATTCTGATTACCTTCGCAAGATCTTATCGATTGACTATACAACAGGCAAGAGAGATTTATGCTACATATGATGACTGAAGGTCAGTTGCCTAGTCATAACAGTTAATCAGCAACTGGTCGATGAAAGTTCGGGGTTTAAAACGACCTACAAAAGTGACAACGCGGGACTCCGCTGAGACTTCTCGTGGCGCACCTAAAAGGTTAATGAGTTCATACATGATACCAAAATGTGAAAGGTTTGTTAGTAAGAGGATTACCATATCTATGCAACATACATTGCTATACGAGTGTATTATTAATTGAACTGGGGACAGTTTGTACAGAAATATAACATCACGAAATCATTATCGATCAATTTATTCAGCAACCGATTTTATAAATATAAGGACGACATCAGAAATAACATATGTTCACCCATTGATATCCTCTACGCGCAAGTGAGTCCTTGCAATTGAGGGTCTTTCAGACATCCAGTCAGGGAAATGTTTCAATTTTAATATTTTTAAATTACTATTCTTTGTTTGATGAACTCTAACGCATTCATTGCAGAGTTATTCGTAATCTGATTGGGTAACATGTTTTTCAATATATATAGTCGTTTTGGACCAGACCATTAACTACAATGCGCTGCACTAAAAAAAGATCAAAACACAAACCCAAATGCTTATTAACCTATTCACTCCCAGCACATGGTTCGGGATTCTGGCAGCAGAAACGGAAGACTTGTATTCACAGAAACACGCTTTTGTTGGGTGCCTTTGTTCGGTGCCATTTTAGGCATTAATTTTTCGATGAAGGAATTTGATCAAGTGATCAAATCTGTTCCCCCTCAAACCAACTTACATATAATATTCCATTGTGAATGATTTTTCCGACTGGCATATTGAATGGAAGGCTGGTCAACGGATAACTACCCTTTTTAGACATATTGAAGAAAGAAATAGTCATACAATAGCCGGATTTCGTGATGTAGCTGTTGGACGTGGCTGCTCGCATGAACACTGTTAAAATAGTCCCACTATTACCGGATTTTGTAATATAGCTGTTAAACGTGGCTGCTCTCACGAACACTGTTAAAATAGTCCTACTATTACCGGAGTTCGTAGTGTAGCTGTTGGACGTGGCTGCTCTCACGAACACTGGTGCAGCTTGACCTGTCGCAATATTTATGAGGGGAAACCTATACTCCGGTCACCGGTTTTCATATCATTGATCCTAATCCCAGTATCTCACATAAATACACCCAAAGCAGAAAATAACAACAATTATTTTTGCATATAGTAATCCACATACCCAATGGTAATTTGAGTTCAAAGGTTTAAGGAGAACAGAACATAATTTATTTAAATTGCCTGACCCCGATGCTGATGGGTTTGGAAGTGAGAGTGTTGCTTTTCCAACTTATATCGATGCCAGCAAAGCTTTCGAATGTGTTAACAATACAATTTTGACTGGGAAATAACGGCATAATAGAGGAAAGTTCCATTGAGAAAGGTTTTATATAAACAATCCTGCTGAAAGAAGACATTCAGTGAATTTAAAGCTACATAAAAAATTGTCCGTACGCTTCATAGAAAACTACCGAAGTGTTGATTCCTGGCCTTTTTTCGTCGCAAACAATGTTAACAATGTTAATGACATTGTTTACATTGTTTGTGTTCGTGAGATCATTCGTCATTTTTGTGGCCAACAACAGTGTACTCAACTGAAAATAATTTAATTATACTAGCATTCTTATGGTTTATCGTCTTCCCCCCCTTTCAAACTGGTTTGTATCTAATCAGTTGACGCTAAATGACGGTAGAAACAGGTTATGATATTTTCCAGGTGTAAGATACTTATTCCTAGCACACAGATCGGAGTGATGGGTCAACCAATTAAAAAAGGAGCAAATAACAAATGTAAGGCAGGACTGATGACAACTTAACAAGATGATCACGTTTCGTTTGTTGCTGTCATTTGTATTTAAATTTAGTGGCATCCTCCACAAAATTTGATGTTGTCTAGCAACTTCTAACAAATTATTATGTGCCACAGCTCAATTCATCCCTTTCTGACTTGCTGAGTGATCGCGGATGCTTTGCCAAGTAAAGAAACCAAAGGCCTATCATTCCTTGACTGAAGTGTGTAATTAAAACACTGTCGCAAGCTAGGACACGAGACCACTGACAGCTTCTCTTTTGTGATGTAATATTATCCCACGGTTTCATATCCTTTCATTTCCCGTAGCAGTATTTTGTTATCAAAGCATTGAATCATTTAACTCACATCGATAACGACTAGTTCATCTGAAGTAGAAGTGCGGACATGGAATGTCAGCGCATCTCATCAACAGTATCCGAACACTTGAAACTAAGAGTTTCTATGACTAGTACTTTGGTTTCTAATGATATAGGAACGAATTGCAATATTGGTTACATGATAAGTAACGTGAAGTTAGACCGGCTTGATTGATTACGTTCAAATATTCTTGTTCAATATTTTAAGTATATGTAAGTCGCAAATATAGTTTCAATACTACCTCACACTGACGAAGACTTCGTACATATTATCTGTTGGGTGTGATATTTCTATATTTCTTCCACCCATCATCGCACCAAAATAAATGTTAAGTCCTTGAATCATCAAATCCACTCCAGCTCTAACTGAATCGTGATGACTGTTTTTAAGGCCTTTACAGACCAGTTGCAGAAGAGCCGTAAGCCACTTGAGGAGCCACATGCAAGCATTTCCATTTGTAGCGGTGTCTCTTCATGTTCCATTTGGTAAATCGACAGTTTTGTATACATTGTATTTTCTGGTGGCCGAATTAAAAAATTGATTGGTCGGGCCCACTGATTCCTAACACAATCAATGTTCGGTATCCTTGATTGGATCATTTCCATCTAATTGGCATGTGATTCCAGCTTTGCACAGCCTTTCCATGGTGTTGCCGGCTACGGAAGGGAGATTGATTGGTATGTAATTAGCTGGTTCTTGCCAGCTTCCCTTCGAGAAAATTGATGTGATGTTTGCCCTCCCCAGAAAGCTTGCATGTTTCCAGTCCTTATAATGATCTCTGAGAGATTTAAAAATGATGTGATGTCTGCCTCCTACTAAAAGCTTGCATGTTCCCAGTCCTTCTAATGATTTCTGAGAGATTAAAAAAAATGATGTGATGTTTGTCTTCTACAGGAAGCTAGCATGTTCCCACCCCTTATAATGATTTCTGAGAGATTAAAAAATGATGTGATGTTTACCTTCCACAAGAAGTTTGCATGTTCCCACTCCTTATAATGCTTTCTGAGAGATTTAAAAAAAGTATGTGATGTTTTTCTTCTACAAAAAGCTTGCATGTTCCTAGTCCTTATAATGATTTCTGAGAGATTTAAAAAAAATATGTGATGCTTGCCTTCTAGAAAAAGCTTGCATGTTCCCAGTCCTTATAATGATTTCTGAGAGATTAAAAAAAAATTATGTGATGTTTGCCTTCTACAAAAACCTTGCATGTTCCCAGTACTTATAATTATTTCTAAGAGATTTAAGAAAATGATGTGATTATAATATTTACAAAAGTTTGCATGTTCCCATTCCTTATAATGATTTTGAGAGATTAAAAAAAAATGATGTGATGTTTGTTTGCCTACTACAAAAAGCTTGCATGTTCCCAGCTCATATAATGATTTCTGACAGATTTGAAAAAAATATGAGATGTTTGCCATCTACAAAAAGCTTGCATGTTCCCAGTCCTTTAATGATTTCTGAGAGATTATATACATAAGGGCAAATCATCTGGTCATTTAAATTTGTCTACGACTAGTTTGATGAGATTTTTTTTTTCGTTGACACTGAAATTAATATTTACCAAACGTAGGCAGTTCTTGATACAATACTAATTCTGGGATATTGCGAATATTTTCATTTGTGAACACGTTTTCAAAATAGTCGTTGACTATATTCAAAAGGACAGGGTCTGGCGATTCCAAAATACCTGCACGTTTTCGTAGAGAGTCGATGCTACTAAGATCACATATGCTTAGAACACTTTCATATTATTGCGCATAGGCGATTTGCTGTAACTATTTTCCTAGTTCTCATTGCGCTTTTGACTACTTAGCTCACTTGTGTGGCAGACTGCGTTCGTGCTAATTTGGATTCGTGTAAGAAATGGGTTTTGTGGACTTGATACAGTCTCTCCCTGTGAGCAAAGGCATCTCTACCTTCGTGGTTCGACAATCAGAAATTATTGAGTTGTCTATCATCATCAGGTTGAGTCGCTGCTTGCTTGTACTGTCTTGTCTTTGAAGAACATAAAGATTTCTCCTGCGGCACTCCCTTCAAAATGGAGCTTACAGTACACGCTTTTGATTTCATCTCGCATTTCTTCAAAAATATATCGTCTGAAATAGGGATTACAACTATTTTGTTCGCAGACTGTTTGACGTCAAGAAATTCCAGAGTATTGCGACCGCATAATTTTGTATTGTTACCCGATCTACGAATTCATCTTTAGTCGATAATAGGTCAAAGATTATGTTAGGCTCAATTGGTGAATCCTTCAAACTTTGTCTTTGGTTGCTCTCATTGACGAGTCGCGTCATCATGTCACCCTGTTCGGGTTGCCTGGTTGATGTCAAGAAGGTTAAAGTCACCGAGGAGTATCGTCCGACTTGAGTGTGAGATATATTGCCTAGTTCGTCATATAGAACATCTTTTCCAGCACTGTTATATTTGGATTTTGTTTCATCTGTACAATTTTCACCGTTATCCTTCCAAGCGGTAACGACATTACCTAATTCTGGGGTTCCGTTTGTTTCCTGCACGCGGCCGTATATGGTAAACCTTCCGTTCCACTTTAACAATTATACAGTCTCTCGTGATATACGGCATACGTGAAGACGTAGTGCAAGTCTTCCTGGTCTGCTATAGATTAACATCGTGTCATCCATCCGTAATATAACGCCTGCTAGGTATATCTTTGTCCGCTTAGTTTCTCATGGTTCTCTTACAGATTCAACATTTTTTCAGAAGCATCGCTGATCAAAATAGCTGGTCGCATTATTGTGTTGCCGGGTTTTCAATTCTTACGACGAAATTTGTGTCTTCACTTCATTAGTGAGTGTTTATACTGTAGCACCGGGACGGTAGAACACTCTCCTATTAGCCTTCCGTTGTTTGAACTCTTTATCTTGATAACTGACATTGCCTATCCCTCCTAAGAAGCTCACCGAGAAAAGCTCGTTTTGCTTTAGATCCCCCATGGAGCATTTCAATGACATGCAAATCATAAATTTGTGTGCCAGTTCGCTGTTTACCATTATTTGTGCTCCGGGCACTTGACTCAATCATTTTTTTTATCACACGCGTTCTATCGCAGGTCAAAGGACACCTTATTGCTCGTCGATCTATGGAGTAACCCTGGCGTATCTAAGATGCCACCCGTTGTTGCCATTTCCCTCTTGTAAGTGGTGGATGAAGTTAGACGTTCGTAAAACTCTCTTATGTGCATTTGCAAAAGAAGACGCGTTGGGAGATGTGTTGTGACTCGAGGAGTGTCGTTCAGGAAGAAAATGTCTGCCGGTAAGCTCGAGACCTTTCTAAAGGGTAAAGAATAGGTGTTGAGTTGAAAGAGACATCACTACATAAGTTAAAATTGGAAAAGATCGAATGAATAGGACCTTCACCTACCTTGTTATTATATGAACAATTTACATTGTTTACTGTGAATATTCACCGAAACACCATGTGGCTATTCACCAGCTGAACCAACCTAAAACGAATACAGATCATTTATCCTGCCAAACGTTAGGCATGCATATACCAACACATGTGCATTAGCACTCGATACCCCGAACCATTTTACCTCTCTTACCTTCCCTTCCTGCGGTTCAGTAGTTGCAAATAGCGGCGATCCATCATTCTTCGATGGACACCCAACTAAATGAACATCAGAGCCATCCATCCCTGGGGGCGGTGGAACCTTTCATTTGTTGACACGAGCTACAGTTTTGGTAAGCCATCTTGCACGGAAGAAATCCAAACAAGACAGATGCAATTATTAATTTATTTAGAACAATAAAAAAATAGTTGATCGTATCCTGAACTAATCGAATAGAAAGAGGAAAGAAGATCTCCACAATGATTACGCTTGCAGTAACTTAATAAAACTCTGTCCGTATTTCGTTCTCTTGGTTGGATAAAAGTCAGTAAATGTTAGTAATAAAATGATGGGAAGGAACGAAAAAATAATCGATCATTTTTGTATTTGTAATTATGGAATTGAGAACATAATATCTAACTATTTCTCCTCTCAGAAGCAGCTATTTAGTATTTTCAATAGTTCCTGGACCCCTTTTATCATATCATGAATCCAACGAGACTGAAAAGGCAACGCATCATTCGCAATGGGGGATCAAATTTATCTACATTGGTATAGTTAACTAATTGAGTTAAACGGTTGTCAAACAGTGTAGTTTATTTGCTAGTCGAATTTATTGCTTTAATTCAATGTGTTTATTTGATGTTCAACATTTTGTATAAAAATGAATGATATTAGCAGGGCGGTGGGCAATAGTATTAAATGCCTCTGACATCAATACATTCTTTGCACTATCCGTACGACCTCACCTCTGTCTTCCTCAAAGTTTCCGTCCACTCATCACTTCTATCATCACCCATTGCATTTCCCTGTGACCTAACCACCAATGAACTCAAAAGTTTACCCTCTCCGCTAGTATTTTTGTTAAATTCTTCTTTCGCATAAACTATCAAATTCTTACACCAGCCTTCACGTCTTCTTCGATTCTGCACCAGCGCTGTGTCGTCCGCAGACAACAGCAGTCAACGCCTCCCGTAACGAATTTCCCTTCGCACCTAACATCCCACCAAGTGATGTATAAACGTGGACCTTGTCCTGTAATCAACGAGAATTTCAAACAAACTTTCAGTTTTATTGCCTGCGTCCAGAAGATCATTAATGGAACCAGTCTGCCTGTGATGGAAATTCAGACCTCGTAATAAGCTTTCCAAGAAACGTCGGGAATTGTTTATCAAGAGGAGCGGTGTTTTGCTCCGTTGAGAGGGTACAGTGAGTTCTTGAGTAATAGCTGTTTAAAAACGATATTTACTGTTGTAGTCCGAACGGTATTCAATAAATAAATAAATATATA
>SDVV010022619.1:0-12909 GCA_016164225.1 Gammarus roeselii | reverse complement strand
CCACCACAGAATACTGATGCCCCACCGCTACGTTCACCACCACAGAATACTGATGCTCCACCGCCACGTTCACCACCACAGAATACTGATGCTCCACCGCTACGTTCACCACCACAGAATACTGATGCCCCACCGCCACGTTCACCACCACAGAATAATGATGCCCCACCGCTACGTTCACCACCACAGAATACTGATGCCCCACCGCTACGTTCACTAGCACATCAAAGAACATCATTTTCATCTTAGCTTTGAGCTTAGTCAGTTTTCATCCCCAGCTAGATCCACTTTCATCCCCAGCTAGATCCACTTTCATCCCCAGCTAGATCCACATCATCCTCCACCAAGACTCATCACTGTACCTGATACACGAATAGCTCGAAAAAACACATCTGTGAGTCATTTCAGTTTTTTAAATGAAAACATCTCATCCACAGCATCTATTTATGATTATTATTTATCCATCTGTTGTTTGAAAGGAAATTGAAAATAGCAATTTGTTTATTAGTCAATTTCACAATTGGTTGCTACTCGCTTGTGATGTTTCGTGGCGATGAATTAGGAAGCAATTGCCACTCAGTCACTGCTGTAGTAAATGTGTTACGCACCAAATTGAAATTCAGATGTCTTCATGTGGTGATGAAGAAGAAGAAATTCCACCCGTCTATCCCGACCAACTGGCGGTGACTCACTTCGGAAAAAGATTCGTAGTAGTTATCTTTAAATTTGTCAATTCATGACCGCTTGTAGTAGCATTATTATGATGGATGCTTCTCTACTTTTTCAATGTACTCAAAATTGTCTTCGTAAAGTTATCATATGATAATCGTAATGAGCATTGTTAGCTGCTCGTATTTCACTGGAAACAGCTGGAAAATATTAAGGTAACGTAAATCATTGTCATCATAGCCTGAGTCTTGTTCAGTTTTCACCCCGTAACAGATTCCCCACGAATCACCCGAAAAAACATCAATAGCTCATCTAATATTTGCACATCTCCTGTTTACAAGGAAAAAACAAGATCGCACTTCGTTTCTCAGCCAGTTTCACAATTGGCAGCTACTCCTGCTAAGCTAGAATGCTTCATTTACCGCCAATAGTGCTCTTCCGAACTTATAATTTGCGGTAGTCCTTCTGAACTATCGCTTAAAAATTTCCCAAACGGAGAGTGTAAAATAGCGAGCTGTAAATTCTGCCATCAGGCCGAAGAGATCAACAACTGAAGGTACAGTTCAGTTATACCCCTACTGCCCCGTTCATAACTGAGACAGTCAACGCTGACACTAGTGGCTAGCTGCTGAATTTAATTTTGGAAAGCGGCAGAAATATTTTCACGAATTCAAAAATATGATAAACAGCAAATTAGTAACAGTAAAAAAAAACTGCTCAGGCCACCATGAATAAAGTAAATGAACTTTAACTCAATCAAAGAATACGAGGCACTGTTCTCTACGATAGTAAATAGGAGGCTACCAGGCAACCAAACCATCACGCGTTGGGCCACTACCTCACTACATCCGCACCGACACGTGTAACAGATTTGATGTATTACCTGATGAAATAGACTCTCTGAACACAAAGGGAATTATTGTGATTGTTGATTGTAATGTTACCTCTTGCAAATCAAACCGGCAAAAAAGAGGAGCAAACTAAAAATATTCGGTAAACCAGACTTGATAATTGACGAGATCGAAGGCTTTCACGATATGGAAAAGGTGCCTCCTTCGAAACCAATTATATTAGAAGTTGGAGCAAAAACACCTGGCGCAGACGGAAAGCACACGGAAAACTATAAAACCGATCGAAAAAACATCAAACGACCACACGCGAACATCCATGTCACTGGCATCCTGCCCCATCCTAACCAAAGCAATTATAAGATGAGCGAGACGATCATCTAAGCAATCGCCTCACAATTCTGCGAACATCCACAAATCCCATCCTCTGATCATTGGGAAACGAACATCAACCTAAATACTCTAACTTTATTAGAATCACAAACAAGGCCCGCATAAACACGTATAGAGTTTATTCCCTTGCAAATATCTTTCAGAATATTGGCACTGGTCTCGACAATGAAATTAAATTAAAAGACGTACTCGATATCCAACCCACAACTCCGTCAGGAGTGACCGACGGAGTGACTCCACGGCCTCCCCCCGCGACAACAAGAGGTACACATCAAAACAAGAGCCTCCACCCGTGACAACAATAGGTACACATCAAAACAAGAGCCTCCACCCGTGACAACAAGAGGTACACATCAAAACAAGAGCCTCCACCCGCGACAACAAGAGGTACACATCAAAACAAGAGCCTCCACCCGTGACAACAATAGGTACACATCAAAACAAGAGCCTCCACCCGTGACAACAATAGGTACACATCAAAACAAGAGCCTCCACCCGTGACAACAATAGGTACACATCAAAACAAGAGCCTTTCAAACGCCAAAGCAGGCCATGGCCGAAGAGTTGCAGGCATCAATCAATCCCGAGTTGGAGGCAATAGTCGCTGCCCCGCAAGTAAAATCCGTGTAAATGAAAGTACGAGTTTTGCTCCTGACACATCGAATAAAATTAGTCGAAGTACAAGTCAAGAAAATAGAGTTAGTGTGACTGCCACAATACTAAAATATTATTACGTAAACACTGCAAAAAACAAAAAGATTGACACAAAAGCAATCACAGAATCGTGGATGAAATCGAGCAGCAGAAATGACCTAGGTGAATTCACGCTTCCAGGCTTTTCACTATTTCCCAAAGATGGACAAGGTCGAGAGGGCGGAGGAGTATTGTTCCTCGTAAAAAAATACTCTACAAATTTGATTAGTCACTATTCCCGGCAGCAGACACGACATAGTATCAATTCGAGTAGCCGGTAACCACATTAAAAGTCAAATCCCCATAGTCTATCCCCCCCAAAAAAAAAATGAGACGGATGATATAGATCTTTACAACCCCCTCGTTGATGTCGTCACAACACAAAACAGTGTTGTGCTTGAAGACTTCAATTTTCCTGATATTGATTAGGAAAAAAACGAACGTACTGCGACTGGCCAACATCCGATTGATTTGTCAGCGGACAAGTTCATGACCCAATTATTAAAAACATCTGCATGTCAGCACTATCCTTGATCTCCTATTTATTGCAAGATACTCTCATGTCATTAACGTTGAAGAAGGCGAATCACTCGGATTCGATCCGATTTGTGACTTGTCTCCACCGGAGCCTCAACGCGAGTCATCGCAAGCTCCCACGTAGGGTAAGGAGGTCATAGATTCTGGTAGGTTTGCACACTTTCGTTCGCAAACCTTATCAGAGGTAAAATAAATAAACATTTCAATTGTGGTACAAACCTATGTTGATGAGTACAGGAACGGAAAGGCTTTAAACGCAGCTGAATGAGGAGATTATTGTCTCTGTGCGTTGAGGGTTGTAGAGGCCACCCCGCCTGCACCGATTCTACACTGCTTCGTATAGTCCAGTATGTTTTCCGAAAGCGTGTAGCTTTTCCGGTAGGTTAGGTCAGTGAGTAAACTTTGTAGGTTGCATAGGGGATTTGAGAATACTCGTCGGGCTGCTGCGACTGAATTGCATTCCATAGGTAAGTGTATCGCGCTGATTGCGCGATGCACTTACTTCCATATTTGCCGGTGGCAAATATAGATGGCATGGTGGCGCGTCCGGTACCATGTCTACATCCATTAGGTGGTTGTGAGTTGTCCCGTGCACAAGTGGTTGATGAACACTTGGTCTTTATGTTGGAGAACTTGCTTTCCCCTTCTCCAACTGCAAGGTTAACTGAAAATATTTTACGACTATTTTTTTGCTACATGTTATTCCATCGAGATGTATATGGGAGTTGATGATTGGGAACCAGTCTCGGTAGTGTATGGTGATAAATTGTTCTTAGTGGGTAGACGCTAGTTTAGCAAGGGATTTTGCGGGCTCATTTCCCCAAATTCCCACATTACGAGGGAGCCAGCAGTGACAGCTTGGCTCGTATCGGACACTGTGAAGTGATCGTGCTGCTTTTACGAAGAGCAGGGTTTTCATAGTGCAGAGTTCTGAGCTGAGTGAAGGCACTCAGACTGGCTGAGAATGCGACGTATTTGGGGAGGCAACATATTTGTCGTAATGTCGTGTCCATACAGCTTTGCAGAGAACACAGAGGCTTCTTGTGCGAGGGTAGCCATGTAAACGTGAGGCTTCCCTGCACGCAGCAGCAGCTCCCACCTCCGTCAACCGTTTTTGAGCAGTCAGTGTATACATGGCGGTACTGTGAGTATTGTTCCACGAGTGGTCTCGTAAATCCTCGGCGGTTTGTGTTGGTTTTAGTAGTTGCTTTAGAATATATATACAAATTTGGGTCGACCAGCGGTGGGCTGATCATCGACGTTGGTGTGTTGATTTGAAAAATTGGTTTGAAGATGAAGGCTAAATGCATTTGCGATTGATGTTCAGCGATGTAAATAAATGATCTACGTGTAGGGAAACGGTGAACATATGTTCTTCTTAGCCGCGAAGGGGTGATATCAAAAATTTGAGTGATGTGGTTGAGTGTTGGGTTGTTGATTAGGGGCTCCTAGTCTAGAATTATAATTGCAACGAGAGTATGTCTTGCCGAAGTATAAGTTCGTTAGTTAGCACGTTGAGGGAGTCGATGAAAGTGGAATGGAACGCACATTTGTGATATGCATTACGTTGATTGAGATAATCGAGAGGGGTTCGAGGGTGGTGTTGGTTGCTGAACCTTAAGCAATAGTTATAAAGTAAATGTGTGAGCATTTTAATGTGGTGAACTACGTCGTGCCGGTGTCCATATCGGCATCGAATTTCAAAGATGGTACCAAGAGGATAAGGATAACCCCCTACCCACCGCTTAATTAGCGGTGGGTAGGGGGTTGGCCGGATCAGGCGAGCGGGACCGGAACTAGTTTAGCAGGCGGAAGAGGTGGACGGACGGACAGCTTCCGAAATATTCATATGGCTTCTATCTGTTAATAGGTTATATGAAAAAATTGTTCTCATATATATATATATATATATATATATATATATATATATTCACATATTTGCTACCTATGGTATTTTTATTGCATTTCAAAGCTAGGCATAATGTATTGCAATTTATTGCGTGTCACGCTGCCAAACTGCAATTTCATTGCTAGGCATTCGAGGTTAATGTAGGATATTGCAAACAAACATTTAATTGATTGAATTTACTGATAATAGACTTATAACCCATTTTTTTGTGAAGGAATTACATGGGTTTACCATTTATACGAGAACTTATCTATGAATCCAACGGTGGACGCCGGTAACTGTACAAGACGTAAGTAAAGTCTCCGGGTGTCCCTCTGGATCTATCTTAATCGGAGGCGTCAGAGGCACGTTGCGGTCTCAGTTTATCGATGATACGCGCTATTTCTCGGTTGGAGATGACACCTTCTTAAGCAACGATAGATTGCCTATTGTAAAAGATCAGTTGATTCGTGATTTCGGCTTTATATAGCTAATTTTTGTATTAGAAATGTTCATCATTGTTTATAGTATTCATATATATCTCTTTCCTACTGATTGCTGTGTTGGGTATACGTGACCATTTTTTTTTTATTAATTATCGCAAATTTGAGCTGTAATGTTTCCGACTGGGTATCAGTTCATAGCCCAATTCGAACAAAATAACGGCTAAAATGTATTTGAGTCAGTTGATTAGTACACTTCCACGAGGCATATCGGGCTCTAAACAGCGCAATTAGGTGATGGTTTATAGATGGGATAAATAGGGATGGGTGGCTCGGTACGTATAACGTATAAAAGTGTTTAGTTGTTACATTGTGTAGTTATTGTGGATCTTAATTATTTACAGAATGCAAGTGTAACTGATACATAGGAATATAACTACCCGGTGTGGCGGCCATCTGTTCATATCTTGCAATTATGTTTGAAGTATTGTGATGTTCTGCCAATATCCAGTAAATGTTTGGCAAATTAGGCATGACCATCAGTTTTCTTGATCGTTATAAGTTTATTGATTGGGTAGTTGGTGTGGAAAGGGTCTGTTCTGTAGCAAATTACTAGAGATGTATGATTTATAAAAAAAAATTATATTCTATATAGTTTTAATGTAGAAGTACTCCTCGTTCACTGTTAGATATCGCTCGCACATACTGCCGGCTTTTCATCCTAATTTTTTATTGGGATATGCATGTATACGCTTAAGGTTAGCTTACGATTTTTGATAATAGTGTTGATGTATTGACTCTTTCGTTAGTCGCTCCCGTTTCTTGTTGGTAAGCCCGTTAACTAGTCGTTTATTGTCGTTATGGCTGTTAGCTGTGCTTGTTACCTGGCTGTTTATAGTTGGTAGACTTGTTAGTATGTCCGTCTACATGTTCCACGTCATCATTTTTCCCGTGCAGATTCCATTTTCTGCATGACAATACATGTTTTTAGTCTTGTACTATAAAGATTTTGATTTGTATTTAGGGTTTCATAGAAATTAGATATGGTTACCCGCATTAGAGTTATTTCTTTATTATGCATCGAATCAGTGTTTGTTTTAAATGTCAGATCTTTTTTCGGTATGACTGTTATGCTGTTATGTTAGTATACGATCTTAGACATGAAACAGATCACGTGAGATATTGCAGCAGGATTTATCATCTGTGTGTGGTAGGATACACCGTTTATCATAGTTAATCATTCCCTATTAGGGTAGAGAAGAGAATCTTACTTAGTTATTTTATAGATGTTATCGTAGGAATATATCTGTTTTAGGTATACATTTGCCTGATTTCATGGAATGCTGGGTATAAAATACGTTTAATTCGACGTAATGGTCCAAAATAACGGTATGTTTTACCTCTCGATATTGGATTTAGGTCCCTCCCTTTGGGGTAATGTTAAAAGCGGAGTGCCTCAAGGATCCGTGTTAGGTTCAGTTCTCTTCCTAATATTCATAAGCGATCGCGATAAGACGTGCTTCTGGACATTATCAAGTTTGCTAATGACCCTAAGCCAGGAGTAAAAGTGCAAATCAAACTAGAGTCAGCAGATCCAATTTGATTCTAACAAAATTGTAGATTTGTCTTAAAAGTCGCAAATAAATTTCAATGTCGACATATGTAAAGCTATGCACAAAATCATCATACACCCAAACACGAAAGCAATAAAATGCTAGGTATGATATCCGCACCATCTCGTATAAGAGCAAAAACAGTACATTTATGTTATATAATACATTTGTTAGACCGCATCTCAAGAATTCCGTCCAATCCTGTACTTCATATCTTAAAACGTTTTTTAATTATAGAGATTCAACGTAGAGCTACCAAACTTACTCCTGCGCTGCGCTATGAATAAAGACAGACTACGCAAGATCAACCTTTAATTAGAGGTGACATGATCAGAGTGAGGAAGATTATGAGGGGTAAGGAAACAGTCGACCGAGCGAGCCTTGTCACTCTCGATGCGAACGAAGCGACCAGGAATAATAGATACAACAACGTTGGTAAGCGTTTCTCACTCGACATCAAGGAAATTTTTTCACGAATAGGGCTGTCGAAGAATCTAACTATCTTCCAGCGAAAGATGCAAACGGCGATACAATCGGAATGTTCATGTCACGGTTTGATTAATCGCGGCTGAATAGCTTCCGGTTGTAGCACACTCACCACCATATTCGCATGAAAAGGTGTCAGGCATTGACACCCGCATAGTAATATAGTGCCCAGCATTGGCACTAGCACGATAGAAAAGGTGCCCGTCATTGGAATATGCTCGTTGCAAAACGTCGTGGATTGGTGCTATTTCGAGTTTCATCGGTAAATGCTATTTCATTCGACAACCTTTCAATTTCTTAAATCTTTAAACAAAGAAATTACAGACACATAATGCTCACTGAGATATTCTTCATCAGTAATAATCTTATTATCAAAAGGCCACATTGTTAGGGAGAAAAGTCGTGCTGTTGACTCCTCACCCTTGGAAACTCTTGTAGGCCACAGACTAGTGATGCCGTCACCGACACGTTCACCGCCACAGACACTCAATGCCTTCACACCGTCACGTTCACCACCGCAGACACCTAATGCCCTCACCGTCACGTTTACTACCACAGACACGCAATGCCCTCACCGTCACGTTCACCCCCACAGATACCCAATGCCTTCACCGTCACGTTCACCACCACAGACTACTAATGCCCTCACCGTCACGTTCATCGCCACAGACTACTGATGCCCTCACCGTTACGTTCGCCATCACAGTCACTTCCCTTCTTCCCTCTCCGTGAATATCAACACTCTCGTCGTATATGAAAGAACTTAGCGAGTCAAAAACATCCACTTACGATGCCGCCCAAAAAAAATCTTGCTACTACTCTTCAGTAAAATATATTACAACAGGCTCCTATGAAAGTACTTAACACACAGCACACAAACACACACCACGCCTTGTACAACGCTCTAGAACACGCGCGCACACACACACACACACGCAGACACACACACACACACACCCTCACACTCCCTAACCCTTCCAAGCAACACACAGCATAAGAGAAAAGTCAAATTTAAAATTTCACAAAGACTGCACTAGAGGGTCAGATTCCAAAGGAGTTAGTAATAAACTTAGGGGACATCAACATGGGTTACTTAAGTATTCAAACGTATGAGAACTAGTTGCTAAGATTCCAGAAGTGAAGGCTGCACATTTTAAGATAAACCGCATTGATTCATTCACACGCGTGTTCAAAGATATAAGCAGCAGATTGATAGCAAAATGAACAGACAATTTTAGATTCAGGAAACAGTTTTGTCCTCAATGGTAATTGTGAAGCGCTAAGGTTGGCTGCATAAGTTATGCCCCGAACAATATTGTAGTTGAGTAAGTAAGAATTGGCGAGCTTACCATAAAAACTTATGAAGACCTTTCCCGGAATACGTGAGCTGATGTTGACAAAAATGCAACAGATCTAGACAATTTTCTGCCGACTTCCAAAATATGCACATCAAATATAAAATCTCTGTCCCTATCTACACTGATAAAGTTTTTGAACAGAAAAATAATTCGTCTCCAAGTTATCGAAATACAAATTCTAGTCGCGATTTACACTTTATTTTCGGTTAAAAAGGCATTTCAAAAGTCTTGTCAATATTTACAGATCCTGTTGACGAGTTTCCCGAGCTTGGTTTCATTGAGCCAATATTAGGTTCGGTTATCAGTTTCATAGTTGCTATGCTGGTCTGTGAGCGTCGCATAGTCGGCAAAGAGATCTGATGTTGTTGAGATGGAACCTTTGGGAGATCGGTAATATACGACAAAAACAGTAATGAGCCTAGAATTCTGCATTGCGGTACACCAATTCCTATTTGTTTTTAATACACACTAATTGAGAAGCTATTTTTTACAAATTGCAGTTAATTCAATGAATAACTGGTCATCCAATTCAATGGAAGCCACATAATCGCATAGCAACCTGATTTAGAAGTAGCACTGAACGATTAACGGCATCAAAGGCTTTCTTGAATATATTAGATTGAGGGGCCCGTCTTTGTTATCTCCCCAAGTAGGGAGCGTACTTTAGGTAGGTAAATAAATGCACTGATAAATACACTGTTGCTTTTCACTGAGTGCAATCATAACAATATTCGATTGAATTTGTTATGACATCAACAGTGGATTAAAATTAGGGTTTATCTCCTCCGGTGCCACAACGTGACACATCGAAAGCTCACTCGTACAGCACATCTACGGTGAGAACATTTTTTTATGAAGCCAAATTAATGTGGGAAAGTCGGTGGAAATTTCTTCACAAAACTGATATGTCTGGTTGCCATATATTGCTCAAAAATCTTTATGAAAAGTGGCATCACTGAAGTCGGACAATAATTTGTGGGTTACCGGATGTGAAAACTGGAGTAATTGATGTGCACTTGAGGATGTGAGGAGAGGTGCCCGATTGTAGTGTAGAGGTTGCTGAGAGGATGTCAGGAGAGGTGCCCGATAGTAGCGTCGAAGTTGCTGAGACGCATTTTATCGGCGGGCGTACGGACGAGCGACCTTGTGGCGACCATGTTGACCGGAGTCAGCGTCGCGATGGGTAGCGGAAGCGGGCGGCGCGGAGGGAACGACTCATTCGGACGGACGGACAGCTTACGGATTATTCGTTTGTTATTAGATTATATATTTGAATTGTCACAGCGATGTCATCATCGGACAAACCTATAGCCCGTAGCCATGAAGCGAACCCTCAGTCGCTGGTATGCGAGACCAGCACGTTGTGCACGAGGCCATCCAACACAACAAAAGTTGTGATTCAAGCTTTCGTGCACATTGTACTGTTTTGGCTCGACTAACACGCTCCTCTGTTATCACTGTGTTGCTTGTATATATAGCACAGTAACCGTGCATAAGCTGATAGAGAACGAGAATATACCAACAATATCGTTGGTGGACTTATTTAAATTATCACAGCGATGACATCATCGAGCGATTTCTGGCTACGGACTATAGGTTTTTCCGATGATGAAATCGCTGTGATAATTTAGATAAGTCCACCAACGATATTGTTGGTATATTCTCGTTCTCTAGGTATATATGTTAATAAGTTATAAATGTTAATAGGTTATATAAATAGAACGTTTACATATTGGTATTTGCATTTCAATGCTGGGCATACTGTATTGTAATTCCATTGCATGTCATGTTGCATATATGTATTTTTTAATGCTAGTCCTCTGATTGTTTAGGGGTATTGAAAACATACATTTATAAGATATTTTTTATTGATAATAAATCTAACGGTTACATAATTGTTTACATGCAGTAGTAAAGGTTGAATCTCCACACTTTCTTGCGCTCTGTTCCAGATACTCCTGCAGTAACTCATTCCTCCGTTATCTATGTTGTGAGCTATCCGATGCAGAAAAACAGATACAAAATTAACAGGTGACTGAAACATTCCTTCAAAATGAGAAAGAACCCGTGAGTTTTATTATGTGTCTTTCAGTTTTGTAAGTTCTCTGTAGAGTTTTCATCTTCAATGCAATCTGTTGGTTATTTTATACAATATCGTAATATTAGGATATATTACATTATTTCAGGTATTATTTAGTTACATGTTGTATATTTTCAGTGTTTTATATAGCTTCTTACATCCTGGTACAATATTTGACGTGGATATTATAGATATAGAAGATTCCATTTGTTATAAACTTGGTCTTGTTGTTACTTTATTGTATATTTAGTGTAGGAACATACTTCAATGTTTTTGAAGAGTTAAAGTGTCCCCTAGGCAAAAGCTCGTTTTGTATGTGTTTATTTGTATAAGTAGACCGAATTTACTATGATAGATACCCTAGTGTATTACTATTTTTTAAAGTCGGTTAGCGCAGAGTAGAGAATTACGTAGTTATTTTATTATTGTTGTATGATTTTTTTCCACGATAATCATAGGAATGTATGTTTAAAAGGTGTAAATCCGTACTGTATATGTGTGGAATTTTGTCATTGAACCCCAGCAAGTGTGTAGTTTAACGTTTTAGACGACGATTCACTGGATGGATAGATTCCTGGTGTAGAGGCGGCTTCCACTCTTTGGTGGTCATTTGGAGTTCGTCTAAGTTCAACGTGAATTTGTAAGTTCATGTGGATGTTGGTCTTAACTTCCATGGGTTTGTTAGAGAGGTAATCCGACAAGCTGCTGATCGTTGAAGTGATTTACTTAGGTCGTCAGTGAACAGATGCCCCAGCTTTTTATAGCGACACTCTTTGAGACTCCTGTCAGGCCCATTCTTAACCACCGTACCTGTGTATAGATTCTTGGTTATGTCCAAGATGTGACTTTGCTCGACGTTGTTCAGAGATGATGGACTAAACAGATGCGTGGTATGTCTGAGGTATTGTACCATGATTAGGTGTTGACTTCAAATTTGTTGTATATTAGTGGCAGATTGCAGAGAAGTGACCTAGTAAAGCATTGTAGAGTTCGTTGTTATGACACAATGGGCTCGGTTTTTGTCCTACTAGAGCCCTAGCATCAGTAAGGTTTAGAAATTCGTTCAGATTGAACGGTTACCGTAGCATTATTACTTTATTATGCATGATCTCAGTGTTAAATGTCAGATATTTTCGGTATGACTGTTATGCTGTTTTGTCATTAGTATACGATCTTAGTCATGAACCAGATCACGCGGGATATTGGAGTAGGATTTATCATCTGGGTGTGGTAGGATAAACCGTATATAATAGTTAATCATTGCTGCTTAGACCATAGTAGAGAAACTTTCTTAGCTATTTTATAGCTGTTATACGTTTGTGTACGGTTATCACAGTGAAATACCTGTATTTGGTATAAATTCGCCTAATTTCATGGAATGTTGGGTATAAAATACGACTAATTGGATGTAATTATCCAAAATATTGATATGTTTTACCTCTCGACATTAGATTTGGGTCCGGCAGAACTAATCTACCGGATTTGTGTTGAGTGTTAGTGTTAAAATTCTTCAATAACTTAATGTACATCTCAATTATGTTATCCGCTCGCAGCCTTTACTAGAAGCTTATTCCCGCATATCCTACTTTTATAAATGTTTGTGATCCGTTTGCAGTTTGTACACTCAGAAGTAATTCATTCATTCAGGCTTTCTTATGAGATTGCGTTCCAATTCAGAATTTGTGACTTATCCGAGCATTCACAACTCTAGCATTTTTCACTCTAGGTTTGTAATGTAGAATGGCCGTAAACATAACCCATCCTAACCTATCTTGACCTATTTTTTCCAGTTTACATACCCATGTTAGGTATTTCTTCATTGAATTAAGCTTTATTCATATCAAATCTATCCACTTAGCTCCTGTGTTTTACCGACCTTTAGCAGTTTGTGTACCTACATA
>SDVV010022618.1:0-12910 GCA_016164225.1 Gammarus roeselii | reverse complement strand
CTTATACTGCGCCCAAGCCCTAGATCTACTGATCATCAGTTCCCTAGGAGGGCCCCGCAACCAGCTTGGTCGTGAAGCCGAGTCTCGAGTGGGAACAAACTTGTCCACAAGTGAATGAACAATTGTCTGATACAAACTATAATTCTCCTCCACAGTGCCATACAGAAACTCGTAATGCCAGTCAACACCCTCTAAAACCTCTCTCATGCTCCTGTAATCACCACAAGACCACATAACTGATTTCAAACCAGGATACCCTGCAACATCATTCATCTGAAAGATATACTCCACCAAGACAGGGGCATGGTGGCACCCCGGAAGAGGAGGCAAAACTGCCACAGAAGACACCCGATCCTCCTCCGTAGTCAACACCAGATGACAGCCTTGCTGTGACCTACTGCTGTTCACAGTAGGTCACAGCAAGGCTGCCACCTGGCCCACATCTGTGAGGCACTCTCCACTTGTGCTGCGGCACCAGCATTTGCATGTTGTAGTCACATTCGCTAGTCGGATCCCGGCTTGGCGTCGCGGTTAAGCAGGGAGTTGTCCCCAAAGCGAAGGTATTCATTAATTTGGGTTTGAGCTGGAACACAGCCGAGGTATTTGTCCAGTCTGCTCTTGAACCTCAAAATCTTTGCTGCAGCTGACAGTTGTGGCACCTGTTTGATCTCACATTTTTCCAATTGCATTTAGTTGAATAACCGAGGTTGCACCCATTTGATTGAAGTATTTTCAATGGCTTTCTGTTGAATAACCGAGGTGCCCGGCGCGTGAAGCTGTTGGAAACAACGGTTTGCATTGCTTGGCTGCCCGTCAGTTTTGGCACTTTGAAGTGACACATTCTGCCAGTTCTTGCCTGTTATTTCATGGTCACTTTCATTACAATGTTTTTGTTGACAGTGACAGTGTAGTCTTCCAGAATTTTCCAAACGCTAATGACCATGAATCTTTCAAAACGTCATTGGATTGAGAATAGCCTCAAGGCATTTAATCTGTCATGATGGACCATTTCTTCTACCTTCGTAATATTTAAGATGAAACTATGCGCTGCTTCAAGTCAATTCAGATCTTCCTGCTTATGTGGGATCCAGAGATGGGAGTAAATAGTCTATGACTATTTGGGTAAGTTGTTTCCAAAAAGTCAACATTGTCCTTTTATCTCTAGCCAGAAATGTTCTCATGGCCCAGAAACACAGCCTTCAACCACTGGCCTCAACTTAAGCAATTTGTTCATGGAAAGTAGCATTGTTTACATTAGTACACCTAGATCACGCCGGCTTTCTCTTTCTTCTATAGCTGTGTTATTGCTAGAATTATACAATGCTTTGGATTTTAGGTCGGAATTTTTACATATCTCGGCGATTCAAATTTAGATTGGTTAAATTGCATATTGTTTTCACTAGCCCACTTGAAGATTTCTTTCAGATCAGTTTGAACCTTTTCTACATCACTCAAGTCATTGACAATGCCTAGTACTCTGGTATCATCTGCAAAGCAAGAGACTGATGCATGTGGACAGCTTTGTGTGTGGTATGGAAGCAATGAGAGGATAGTTGTTTCAACTGAGGAGGGGCAAGAGCAGTAGAGAGAAGAATGTTGAATGCTTTCAAGATGAAATGATGTTAGATAGGTATGACCGAGTTGATGCAGAGGGGTGTAATCAATAATACTGTATGAATTGAAGGGGAGATGGTGAGAAAATTCAAATACTGCGAAGATTCATGCTTTCTGAGGGGATTCAGTTATATGGTGATGACAGCTGATGGGAAATTGGTGAAAAGTGTGATGTGATGAAAACAGATCGCAGGTGAGAAATAGACTGAAATTTGGGTAGATGGATGGAGTTCGGAAGGAGAGGCATAAATGTATCTGTAGCAAAAGAGCGCACATCGGATAGGCACGAATGGATAATGCTTGTGAATGAATGAGTTTTGACCCAGCCCAGAGGTGCTTTCCCACCTTCAATGTCTCCTTGAAAAATGGGATGAATGTGGGCGGTGGAGGACCCAGAAACAATGCCGGTGCAGGGGTAAACCAATAAATGCCAACAGGCTAAGCATGATAGATGCGAGTTTCGCCTCACCGTTGGCCGCCCCCCGTTTTTCGGGGGTTTGGTCTTGTCTGTATGTGTACCATTCCAGGGTAATTACAAGAGAACGTTTTCATAAGCAAAACCAATAATTACCTAAACCATTTCAGTAACAGAAGATGAATTTGTATGCTGAGCTGAACCTTGCTTTAATTTTTGGGAAACCATAAAGGGTAGCTACTTGGTTTTGGAATTCCACCAAGTTAAACTGTACCACAGCTGTAGGGTAGACGCATATGTACTGGTAGCTATTGAATCTTGTGTAATGATGATTTGGGTTTATCCATACTGTTAAGTCTTGAAATTGAGTGGAAGGTGATTGACATCTACCACACTTTTTGGTGTTATAAGACATTGGATGACCTTTTTATCCTCTTATCTACCAGTGCAATTGATGTTTCCAAGACTGATAGGAGGACCTTCAGATCTTCCCATCAAATTTTGTTGTTGGATAATTTAAAGATCTATCAGTGGGCTGAAAGTATTGTGTAATGCCTAGTCCGGAGGACAGTTCACCCAGTACAAATACATCAAACCTGAAATGAATACCACCCATTTCTTGTAGTATGTAGCAATAGCAAGGTAAAATGTATTGAATGCTGTTCTGTGTTTCCTCTCTGTTTTCAAGCAAAAATAACATTCCATTGATGAAAAAATTGTGCAGGCTGTGTTGATCTTTGCAGGGGGGAAAATCAAAACTTATGATTTTTGCAATATCCTAATCAGTATCTATGCTGTGGAAGTATAAACTTGGATTAGTTCAAAATGCTACAAAAAATGCATAGATTGTACAGTGTACACGTATATAAAAATATTTTTTGAGGAATGCCAACTTTGTGTTAGTGTGTTTGACAACAATTATTGGATTTTTATGTGTTGTGTTAGCATGGGCTGTAGTCTCCACCTAACGAAGTAATTAATCTTTGCGGCCTCTGCTTAGGACTATCACGTGAACGCTGAGAAAGCAATGCGTGAGGTGAACGGCACTCCCCTCCGCGGCCGCCCCATAAAGGTGCGCTTTGCTGCCATCACCACTGGAGTGAGGGTCAAAAACCTTGCCCCTACCGTCACCAATGAGCTGCTCTTCAAGGCTTTTGGCGTGTTTGGACAAGTCGAGTCCAGCAGAGTCAGTGTGGATGACCGCGGAAAGCCCACAGGGGACGGTATCATCATCTTCACCGAGAAGAAATCAGCGGTGCTCGCCTACAAGAAGTGCCAAGAGGAGTCTTACTTCATCACCAGGTCAGTTTGGTGTGGCACTGAAAAGCAATTTTGCCTTTATTGCCTCCACTCAAGAATAGTTTGAGAGTTCACATACCAAGTACAAACATTTTTTTTATGTGCAATAATGAGGCTGGGAAAAGTACTACGGAAAGCTTTAGGCAACCAGTTTCATCAGAATAAGTTTCATCTAAATTGTGTGAAATACTGCATTTAGAAGACCTTGTGACAGTGGCTACAAATATTTGCTACAGTATTACTTGCATGTTTAGTGGTGGCAAATCAGGGTGGAGCAAGGTAATTTCTTCCCTCTTAGATGACAAGTTGAGTAGGAGAAGGAGATGCCCTCGCTTCTCCAAACGTATTATTACAATCACTTAATGTGCTTGGTTGTAGTTGGGATTCGGTAGAAAGTATGTGAGTTTTGTTTTTGCATCGAGTAAGATTAAATTAAATGGTGGGTGCAACTGTCAGTTTGATGTGAAACGGGGTAGGAAGTTGGGAGGAGAGGAAAGCTTGGCACAAGAAGGCATGGTGTTGTTTACAAGTGATCGGTAGGCTAATGGCCTACTTGATGAACAAGTGCCCACTAGTTGTTGTGGGTGATGGTCAAGTTAGGGGTGGGGATGGTCTTTTGTGATGGCCTAGAAACCAGAGAGTGAGGATGAGAGCGGTAATTTGGGCTTTGACCGAGAGGTCAATACCTTGCCGTGTTACTGAGGTACCTAAATGTGGAGATAGACGAAGTGATGATGAATGCGCTAGGAAGGTCTGGCGTTTCAGGTATAAATAACAAAGGGAGAGAACCTGATAGGTTAGTCCAACAAGCGGGAGCTGGTGAGAGGAAACCATTCATGAATCGAAATTTCCAGAAATTCACTGATGAAGATGGCTAGTGGTTAAGGTTTGTTGATTTTGAGAACAGCGGTGGGAAGGCTGTTTCATGTGTGGGTGTTGAGAGGAGAGAGCGGAGGGATGTCTGATCATCTGCTGGTGGAAGGAATGTTGAGAGTGGAGCAAGTAGGGTTAGTGAACTAAGTCTTGCAAGCTGAGCTGAGGAGTCCAAACTGACACGGAAGGAGAAATGACGTTATGTGAGAGCTGACCTAAAAAATGTTGAGGGAAACTGGGAGGCGGTCTGAGATATCGTGTTGAGGTAAGCAAGAAATTTGTGCGGTGTTCACCAAGTCTCTAAAGGACTTAAAAAAGGACTTGAAGTGTCCTGGAAACCACCGTCCAATTATTCTCACTTCAGTCATTGGCAAGTTGATGGAAAGTTTGATAACTGATAAAATTACAGAATTCTTAAAATCGAACAAATTGATTGGTGACTGGCTTTTGACACAATCGTTCCTGTCTTACAAACCTGCTACTTTTTTCCAATAAGATGATTGAAATCCATGACGCCAAATCTCCAATCCCCATCATTTACCTTGACTTTCAAAAGGCCTTTGATAAAGTTCCCTGCAAGCGCCTAGTTGGTAAATTGCATAGCATCGGCATCCAAGGCAAGTTAAACAACTGGATAAAATACTGGCTCACGGACAGACAGCAGCGAGTTGTACTTAATGGAGTGTCCTCCCCCTGGGCTATTGTTACAAGTGGCGTGCCTCAAGGATCCGTGTTAGGTCCAGTTCTCTTTATAATATCCATTAACATTAACATTTGCAAATTTGTAGACAATACTAAGGTAGGAGCAAAAGTGCAAACTGAATTAGTGTCAGCAGATCCAACTAGACTTGAACAAAATTGTTGATTGGTCAGAAAAGTGGGTAATGAAATTTAATGTAGACAAATGTAAAGTTATGCACATTCAATGTCCAGAAAGAAACTCATTCCTGTCACCAAAGAGAGATTTAGGTGTCATCATTAGTAACGACTTTAAACGCAGCAAGCAATGTAATGATGCTTCCAAGAATGGTAACATAATGCTAGGTATGATATCTGGCACTATCTTGTACAAAAACCCAGACAGTATGCTCTAGCTATACAATGCATTTGTTAGACCGCATCTCAAGTATTCCTTTCAATTCTGGTCGCCATATCTTAGAAAAGACGTTAATAAATTATAAAAGGTTCAACGCTGAGCTACCAAACTCGTCCCTTTGCTGCGGACGAGTCCCTTGGACGTTCTGTTTCAGAACAAATCCTCTTGCCATCAAAAGGCAACCTAGTTCGGTCCAATATTCCTGTTTTTGTCGTCCTACACTTGTAAAGTCCGGTGGAAGAGGATGGATTGCAATTGGTAGAACGATTATTTAAAAATGAGTGATGCAGACAAGGAGACTTTTTTAGGAGTTTGTTGAGGGTAATACCAAATAAGTGGTGCATAAAGCAGTAGAGGTAATAAAAGCATGGAATTGGAAAGCCTCTGGTTTGGACTAGGGTTAGAACTGATCAAATCAAAATGAATGAAATCAAGTGATTAATTAGATCAATGTTTTTTTTGCGTGAAAGCTGATGATTTTTTTGGTGTTCATGATTATTTTTTTTAGATTCTGTGCTCTTTTCAAGGCATTGCAAGTCAACAGGATGCTTAATTGTTTCAATAGGCTTACATTTTTCACGTAGGTGCTTGAATATGCTTAATTTTATAATGCCTGAAAAAAATTAATAACACAAATTCTGTGAAAATTTGATAATACTTGAATTTGGCAAAAAGGTTATTATTAATCTTTATTCTTTATGCATCATTACTCATTATTTAGTAAGTCATTAGATCATTAGGGTGATAGGATCAGAGATCAAAAAGTCAAACCTTAAAAATTATACTGTAGCTAATAAGTGTATTATTTATTGTCTAACAGGCACTTTCAAAAAAACTACAGCAGATGAAAAAACTAGGAGATTTGAGAAGACTCTTCATAGAATTGTGGTCCGAGCAGGGTCTATACTATCTAGCTGATCCAAATTCATCGATGTGGCATGAAACACCAGGCAGGAGATGCAGGTTGAAAAGTGAAAAAAAATCGAAATTTAGTCACTTTTTTCCAAATGCATCAAAAATCAAATGATCATTTTTTTATATAAAAATACAATGCGGCTGTACTCTACTCTATCGATTGGTGCACTATACATCGAAGTCGGCTGGCCGGTTTACAAACTTCATTTATACATTCTTTGTGAATAAATTGAGGAAAAAATAGATGATGAAATGATTGATTCATTCTGCCTTGTATTTCTATTGATCTAAGTTTCAGTCCTGTATCTAGAATACTTTTAGAGATATACTGGAAATTCGGAACAACAACAACAAGAATTAGTTTATTTTCAGGTTCCTTACTATGGACGAAAGTCATATTACTATGATTACCTTACTTATAATTTCTCTCAGAATTTTGTAAATATAAAATATCAAAACAACAAAATGAAACTTAATAAAAAAATCATGTTTTTGGATTTTTTTGATTAAAATAAAATAGAATAAAATTCACCAACCCTGGTTTGGACAGCATTGCAGCTGTGTGATTTGAGATGATTGAATGGTTGGTGAGGCTGCTAAATTCGTGTTTAGTATTAGACGTGGTGGTAAATGGAATGGTGCAGTGCTTTCATTGTTCCACTGTACCAGGGCATAGAAGATTAAAATGGATGCAGTAACTCATGGGGTGTCAGTTTTTTTTTGTGTGTTTTGGATAGCAGGTTAGTTATTTTGTATCGCGGGTTGCTATTCAAGAGGATAGAGATTAGAGACGGTACAGATGGTGTGATACGAGGAACAGAGCAATCTTTGTAGTTAGAGAGAGTGTGCAGATCATTTTCTTTTGCAGAACAAACTCTCAGATGTAGCTACCTTACCAAGGGATCTGGAAAAAGCCTACGATAGAGTTGGCAGAGAGGCGTTGCGCTTGTGTGGAATGGGTGGAAATTAGTCCCCCCTTGATGGATAGTGGTCAAGAGGGTGAATGCAAGAGAACTGGGTCGAGATTTAAATTTGGCATTTGAGTTGGCTACAGTTTACTGATGATACGGCCATTATTGCAGACTCAAGGAAACTCGTGCAGGCTAATGTCGGAGTTTATTAGTGTATGAGAAGAGAAAATATTGCGAATTAATGTGAGTTAAAATAAAATAATGAGATGAGCGAGGAATGACAGCGGGAACGGAATCAGACTTCACCTAATTGGAGAGATATGAGGAGGAAGTTAAGTGTTTTAAGTACCTGGGCTCGCGTGTGGTGAAAACTGGACTAGTGAAACCCAGAGTGAAGGATGGGTGTAAAGTGTTGGGTGTTATGGTATGGAAGTAAAGAGTATTGTATGAGAGGTAGATGTTCCAACTCTGCTCTATGGGGATGAGGCTTGAATATTGTGAGTGAGAGAGAGAAAGAGGTCGACTGTTCAGGACGAAATGTCTGAGAGGTATCCAGAGTAATAGGATAGGATCAATAATGACGTCTGAATTAGAATGGGGAGAGGTGAGGAAGTTAGAGGACATAGTAGATAACCTGTTCTGTGGTTGTTTAGACAGATGACAGATGATGTGGATAGATGAGAAGAGACCTGTGAGAAGGATGATGAAAAGAGAGGCGAGTGTGCGTAGGCTTAGAAGAATGCCACAGTTTAGGAAGATGTCGACTTGTGACGGGCTTTAAGGAGGAGAGATATCAGCGTGGAGAGTGCGTGCGACGGATCGGCGTGAATCTAGAAGGTCAATTAATGGATGAGTTTTCACGCGGCTGCGAAGCGTTTTCCCGTTCTTGGCGTCGCGTTGAGATATTGGCTAGACGTGGTTTGAGACGAGCCCGGCAGTTATGACACTGCAGGAATGAAGCTAAGGAAAGACACGTCGGTCTTTGTTGCTGACAGTGACCCATCAGGGCTAAAAAGTCAAGTTTTGGTATACGTGTGAGTGCATGGGAGTAGTATGAGTTGCATTTGTTGACTGCCTTGTGTTTGTTTTGTCGGCCTATGTATCTTACCTTTGGTTACAGTTTTTGTTCCACCTGTCCTCGTTGGAGGGTCAATGCTGCAAATGTACACACACCCATGTATAACATTGTGTGACATGCACCAGTGTGCCCCTAATTCAATGACACAAGGTGATCGGCAGCATCAATTCGTTGGTTATGTTTGCAGCCAACTGCGACCTGTGATAGTGGAGCCGTGGGAAACCCGCGATGACGAGGAGGGATACCCTGAGGCCAGCATTCCCAAGAACGATGTGTATAAGAAGGACCGCAAGTGCGGGCCGAGGTTCGCTGAGCCCAACAGCTTCGAGAGCGACTACGGCAAGCGCTGGAAGCAACTGTTTGACATTTACAAGGAGAAGAGGCTGTCTCTTGAAAGCGACCTCAAGGCGGAGATGGACGCTCTGGAAGTCAAGATGCAACTAGTTGTTCATCAACAGGAAACAGAGAAGCTCCGAAAGGGTAAGTTGCGCCGTTGACAAGCTTATAATAATTTGGTCTGATTCAACTGTTCAATCATAGCCTTCAGTAGTTGTGGCTACTAACCCTTCTCTTACCTACCAATAATACTACCAATAATAAGTTCATTTAAATTAATATTTTCCAATTTAGCAAAAAAAAATTCATTTGCTCATCTAATTGGCAGCATGACTCGAAATCAACATGTCGACCTTGGAAGAGAGAAAAAAATCCCTTATTGCACTTGTAGTCGTGATCATTGAATTCATTTAATATCGATATATGACTGCTTCCCGACGTTCTCCATTGAATATATGGCCACAAAATATCATAATTTAGAATTTTACGTTTGATTTCTCCAGTGAATCCCCTGAGGGGAGGAAAGCCAGCATTTGCTTTTTCCTTGGCATGGAACCACATCAAGTCGAACTTCCATTTGACGTCAAATATTTCCATTACTCCAGGCTGAGTTTTTCATAGTTTCCCGCTTGTTTTGTTGCAGAGTTGGCCCAGCGTGAGCAGGAGGCGTTGCAGCTGCAGATGGGACTGAACACCTTCGGGGACCCAAGCCGGCCATCTACACAGGTAAAGGAACTGTGACACCTTACTGCGCACTGATGTGCAGGTAGATGCACATGTATTATTTAGGGACTAGAAAACAAACCAACTTCGCATATGTTGCCAGAAACCTCTGCTGAATATTTTTTGTTTAGATTTGAACATCGAATCGACCGTATTTTGCATATTCAATGCGGATTCATGTTGAAAATATCTCGTACAAACAGGAATGGAGAAATGATGGAACGTGGCCAAGTTGCATATATTTTTAATATTTAGTATCATTTAGATTTGCTCTTGATTTACTGTAATTAAGGGTGACATTACTTCCTATCGCACCTCTTCCTAACGCCTGCTTCACGCCATCCATCCACCCAAACTTCGGTCACCTCCGCTTGCATAATCAGTTCGGTCCAAGTTCTCACCACCTCCGTTCCAATTCGGACTTCATCATTGATCCTATATCTCAGCGACACTCCGGCCATGTCCTGCCAACATTTCATCTCGAAACCATTAAACTTTCTTTCGCTCTCGCCCTTCACGCCTCAGCGCCACTACTCGCTCATACAATCCTCTCTTTGCTTCCATACCCAACGTCATTGAGTTCAATACTCTTCAGTGCACTCAACTCGATGCCCTTCCTACACTCTTTTTATCTTATGTGTCTTTAAACACCGGAACACTGGCAGCATCACATCCGATGCAAACATAGATTCACGTGCCCACCAGCTGTTTGACTACCGTTACACCTGCCCTCTTTAGGCACTCGGTTGCAAAACCATCCCAGCTAGGGGCTTTCCCGACTTTATCGACTCAACCGTCTCCAACACCTCTTTTTTAGCTATGTCCATAGCTAAATGAAGCTCGTATGTGTAAGGCTGCGGCTCAGAATTATGTCAACACAGCCCTTCTACTCTGATTGAAAGTCGTCTGAAATTTTATCTGGCCTCTCTTGGAATGGGTTATCATTTTGGGACACTCAAAAGGGACTTAAGAAAACTCTCAATTCGATGTCGGTTCAATATTGTGTAAGATTCTGATCTCATCTGTCAGTAAGCAAGTTAGATTTACTCATTATTAGAAATTTTGAACCAAAATTTGATGAACCTCGGGTGCTCAGCAAAGCAAGTTGTCTACTGGTTGTCCCGGGATGTGCTGGGATCACGTGGCCTTGGCATATTAGGGTTTACCGCAATTCTCTTCAGCACCTTCGCAGATGAATCTGTTCCCCGTCGCCTTTGAGGTTATTTGTAACTGGAAGTCGTCTTTGGGCCTGAATCAGTTTGTTCCAACCAATAGATTGTTGCGCGATCTTAATAAGGCGAGGTTTCCCCTCTTGTCTCACAGCTGAGTGCCGCGGTAGACGAGTACGGCGGCATGGGCGGCGCTGGCTACGGGGGCATGAAGCGCCCCATTGACTACTATGACACACAAGGCATGGACCCACGTGCTCAAGGAATGGACCCACGTGCTCAAGGAATGGACCCACGAGCACAAGGAATGGATCATCGGGCTCAAGGCATGGATCCTCGAGCCCAAGTATTGGACCCACGAGCTCAAGGAATGGACCCACGAGCTCAAGGAATGGACCCACGCGCACAGAACATGGACCCTAGAGCCCAGTACGACCAGTCTCGTTCTGCTTACGAAGACTACTATCGCGGTGCTAGCGGTGGAACTGGGTACGACCGAGGAGCGGACGTTTCTGGCTACGGGCGTAGCGCTGCATACGACCGTGGTGGCTACGAACGTCAGGCTATGGATCGTCCCGCGGAGCAGCGTCGCTCCATGGACCCAACCGTGGCTGCTTCGTCAGATCTGCCATCCGCTGATCTTGCCGCGGCAGGTGCCGGCGGTCGCACTGGTGCCGATATGTACACGAGTCAGGCGCAGCAAGCGTCTGCTTACGACCGCAAGCCTGCAGTCGTGGACCCTTACGGTGCAGAGGCTTCTGCTGCCGTCGCGTCGCAGTCCGCAGAGGGCGCTTACAACAGACCGTCCAGTGCTGCGGCCTCACACGCCAACCCCTACGAGGGGGGCAGCCAGCAGGCCACCTCGCCCTACGAGTCCTCCATGAAAAGGAGCAGGTACTAAGATCTGAGAAGTTGATTGCGGCAGCCAATAACGATGTATGTATGGTTTTGTCCTGGGATGTTGCAGATTACTCTCAACCACTGGCGATAGTGAAGTTGCAAATGGCGGTGATTATTTTAAATGACGAGGTTATAACTAAGTGGAGACAATATTTGCACTGGACCGTGTTTTGTTATGAAAGTAGATGCTTGCTCTATGGCAAGTCTCACTCGCGTAGATGACCAAGGACGTCCAGTCTTGTTAGTGTCCAACGTCAAGTCGGTGTGCATAAACATTCAACTTTGTTAGTATCATTTGACGCCGCAAGCCTGGCAAGTCCTCTTGAGGACCATCAATGTTTCGTGAACTAATTTGTAGTTGTAGGTAATTTGTAATCCTTGAATTTAATTATAAGCTCTTCTGCTGCACGTACATGAACCCTAGGACAGTCATGCTCATTCATAATTACTATTTATTTTTCTATACATACGTTCTCCTCAGTTAAAACAGTTCGAATGTTTTGAACAATTGATGCTTTGTGAGATGCCTTGCTGGTGGTACAAAATGTTTGAACAAATACAAGTTCCATGCATTTTAGTTTTTCCAAATTCTCTAGAAATGAAGGCACAACTAAATTAGTTCTTATTTTACGTCGCTTCTTGCCAGTTGTTCCTGCTTCTTAGCTCCCGTGGAGATGAGCCCTTAAGCAATCAATAAAATTCAATGTCTTAGTCTTGTATTCTAACGTGGTTTGATTCATATCACCGAGATCCTTTGATAGTTCATCAGTCTTGTATCTTATACCCAGTTCATTCTTTGCTTTGTCGCTGTTATTTTCCATTCTTCAACGGTGTTAAGCCAAATCTCAATGTTTATTACTGTCAGAAGGAAAGGGTTAATATTAATAGCTTCTGTGCTTCGTATTTTGCTAGAGTCTCCGTTTTAAAACTGCGTGGCATCAAATATTTGGCATGCAAATCGTGGCATCAGTTATTTGGCATGCAAATTGCGTGTGATCGGGCATGGCTAGGAATATAATTCAAAGATGAAGTAATGCAATAGTAGTGTAGAACTATGTTATCTATAGTTACATTTTTTATTTTGTGTCGAATAAGGGTAAAATTAATTGTAATGTAATTCACAATTACAACGATCTGCGATTCGAAGTGTAAGTTCATCTTTTCACCTGGAAGGAATTAGGCTTTTCGTGTACCATTAGCATTGACATTAATAATGGCTAGATGCGTCCGTGCATACCTGCATAAACTTGTGAATGCCAATCTTAATTATTTAAGTGGCTGTATCGGCTTAGGTTATCGGTAGTATGAATATGTAAACTTTCACGTACTAATTGGTCGGTCAACTATTACCAAATAAAATTAAAATATTCATATTTTTTTTTTAGTTGCCCATATTCTCGGAGAAAAATAGGAATCGCCGTGTAGGATTCGATGGTGTTGGCTACTCTTTTCAGAAGCTAATCCATAGTGGCCGGGCAGCAGCTCGGGCAGCAGCCAACGAGCTGCTGCCCGTCTACAACAAGACCTGCCAGCGCCAGTACAACACTCCCCTACAAACCAACGACTGGAGCAGTCAGCTGC
>SDVV010022617.1:0-12911 GCA_016164225.1 Gammarus roeselii | reverse complement strand
ATATATGTATAGGTGAAGTTCTGGAATGAGGTGAAGAGGGTGAGAAATGGAGAGACCGGAAAGGAGGAAGTGGTGAAATATGAAGACCGCCAGTTGTTGTTGAAAAGTGGTGATGTACGGAAGAGGTGGGCCAAGTATTTTGATGAGTGGTTGAATGTCGAGGATGACTGAGAGGCTGACATTGTTTCTTTGGGTGGTGGTGCCTGTATGCCAGTTTTGGAGAAAGACATGTGGCGGACATTACCAGGGAAGAGGTGCAGAAGGCGGTAGACATGATGAGAGCATGGAAAGCCCCTGGTTTCGATGGCGTTGTGACCGAGTGCCTGAAGAAGGTGGAGTAACGATTGTCGAATGGTTGGTGAGGTTACTGAACTTGTGTTTTGTGGTAGGCGTGGTACCGATTGAGTGGCGCAGTGCCTGCATTGTTCTGCTATATAAGGGCGAAGGAGATAAAAATGAATGCTGCAACTCGAGAGGTATCAGTCTGATATGTGTGGTTGGTAAGTTGTACGGGAGAGTGCTGATCAACAGGATTAGAGACTGTACGGACTGCGCAATTGAAGAGGAACAGTGTGGCTTTAGGAGTGGTAGAGGGTGTGCCGATCAGATTTTTCCAGTGAGACAGGTCTATGAGAAGTACTTTGCCAGAGAAAAGGATGTGTTCTGGGTCTTCATGGATCTGAAGAAATCATACGACGGGATTGACAGAAAAGGGCTGTGGAGGATGTTGCGCTTGTATGGAGTGGGCGGACATCTTTTGAAAACGGTGCAGAGTTTCTATGTTGGCAGCCGAGCATGTGTCAGAGTGGGAAGCGAGGTGAGTGATTGGTTCACAGTGAAAGTGGGACTGAGACAAGGCTGCGTAATGTCTCCCTGGCTGTTCAACCTCTATATGGATGGAGTGGTCAGGGAGGTGAACGCGAGTGTGCTGGGTCATGGCTTGGAACTGTTGGAAGCGAATGAGCGGAGTTGGCAGTTGAACAAGTTGCTATTTGCTGATGATACGGCCCTGGTTGCGGATTCGGAGGGGAAGCTATGTAGGCTAGTGTCTGAGTTTGGTAGAGTGTGTGAGAGGAGGAAGCTTCGAGTGAACGTGGGTAAGAGTAAAGTAATGAGATGCTCGAGGACTGTCGATGCGAGAAAAATTAGTGTCCCCCTAAATGGAGAGCTCATGGAAGAAGTTCAGTGTTTTAAGTATCTGGGCTCCCATGTGGCGATAACTAAACTAGTTGAAACTGAAGTGAAGGCGCGAGTGAAGGAGGGGTGTAAAGCATTGGGTGTACCGAAGAGTGTAATGAGCTGTAGGACCTTGGGAATGGAAGTAAAGAGAGGTCTGTATGAGGGTGTTGTTGTCCCAACTGTGCTCTACGGAGCTGAGACTTGGGGGGTGAGAGCAGAGGAGAGAAGAAGGTTGAATGTTTTCGAGACGAAATGTTTGAGGAGCATGGTTGGAGTAACGCTGAAGGACCGGATCACCAACGACGTGGTTCGAATCAGAACAGGAATGGTGAAGAAGTTGGAGGACAGAATGGATTCGAGTGTTCCGAGATGGTTCGGGCACATGGAGAGGAAGGGTGAAGGGAGATTGGTAAAAAGGGTGATGAATGCGGAGGCGAGTAGTCGCAGGCCTAGAGGTAGACAGAAGTTTGGACGGATTTATTGTGTGAAACAGGCGTTAGGAAGGAGAGATATGAATGTGGAGGTAGCGAGAGAGCGTGCAATGAACAAGCGTGAGTGATGAATGGTTGTGAATGGTTGATTTTGACGCTGCTCTGATAAGCTTTCCCGCCCTTGGCATCCCGTTGTCGGGATGATCGTGGGTGGGGGGATCGGCGATTATGACGCGGCGGGGTAAACCAGTAAAAACTGTCGGGCCCTGCTGCTGACAACGGATCCTCGGACTGCACTCGTGACCCAGAGTGTATGTTGCGGGGGTACCAGCTGGACCCTTTAGCACGAAAGGGCTAAGTAGTGTGAGTGTGGGCGTATGAAGGTGTGAGGTGCGCCTTGCTGTCGGCCACCCCCCTTTTCTGGGGATGCGGCCTAATGTCTGTATCTGTATCTGCATATAGTCAGAACAATATAATTTTCAAATGTCGGTGCTACCGAATAATAGCTCAGAACACAGCAATATTGCACCCATGGTTCAAAATACCACGGCATTCAACCCACAGCATCAGGTACGCATTCGCATTGCAACTCAACTCTGGATATCATGGTGTTCTGTCGCAGTGTTCTCTCGCAGTGTGTTCCCGGTCAATCTCTCTTATCAGGTTCATGCGGTTGTGCACAAAGGCGATTCCCGAGCAAGAACTGATTTGAATCGGCTCCGAAAAGAGTTAAACAGTTTTTATTTGGGTTCAATTTGGGGAGTATGCTGGAAGAAACATTAACTCAAAATCAGGATAAAGTGGAGCAATCCCGTTTGGGCCGGGCATTGGCCAGAAATAAAGCAGGATATCGTCATTAAGAATTCATCCAAATGAAGCTGTTGAATATAGCTGTTAAATGTCATTGTTGAATGTTGCTTTGGAATGAATCTGCTGAATGTTTTTTTAAATAAACTGCTGGGAATTTCAAGTTAACGTAGGCCTGCCAGGTCAGATATAGCAATAATGACGGCGATATTTTTTTCCATGTTCAGCGAACATGAAGTTCACACTCTCACCTCGCCTTATACGACCTAGGTACTCTTAGTCCGTAAGATGAAGCCCGTTTCGCCAATGTACAATCTCTCTGCATCTGCATCCATGCAGCTTTTCACGGAGTGTCGGTGTACCGAGGCATCGATCAACATTACCAAGGTGACCAGCACCCTTCCTGAGCACTTGACAGTCATCTCACTGAAATGTAGTAACCGATACTAAACCTGTCGCACCCGCTGTTCTATATTCTGCCTCGTCATGAGAGGGTTTGCCTCTAAGATCGTCAACAGCGAGTCGACAGAAGCCAACCTCTTCGAACCGCCTACTGGTGGTTTTACACCAAATTTGTTTGCGTTGGTAGCAGCGAATAATCATGTTCGCCGTTATGCGTTTTATTATATCGTCAGAGTTACTGCAAGCTCAAATAGGTGTTCGCAATGCTCAAAGGCCTGCACATTACCAGCCCGACCATCAACGAAGGTTCGTTCGTGGCGCTGTGGCATTGTTTGTAACGACAATGTAATCAAAATAACGAAGAACATTGGTCAATAATTGCTTATGTACAGTGTATGTGTATTACAGCGTAGATGTTCAAGTGTGCCACAAAGCGTTTAAACTAACATTCGAAATTTAATTTTTCGTATGTTCCACTAGTTTTAGAGAATGTTGATTTGTTTCTTTTACCGAATAAATTATTTTTCGTTGATTTATTACTTTTTTAAGTTTGGCATGAACGAAAAAGTGGCAGCCGACAGGAAAATAAGATTGCCGAATATGGTTGTCTACATAAATGAAATTTGTCCTTGGAGTGTAAAAATTTCGAAATGTTTTGAAGATGTCGGAAGCAATTGGAAGATTGTTCAATCACCTTTGAAAATTGTTGTGTAATGTTGTCTACTTAGCTTACATGATGTTTAATTGGTTTTGAAGAATGTTGATTTGTTTTACAGATTGTCGAAATTATCACAAGTTGACCTTGTTGTGTGAGTTTGTCATAAACAGCCGCGGATAGTCGACAGCGAACGGAGCCCCTCGGAAACAAACAACGATGTCAAACACCGTAAGAAAATATGCCCAAAAAATAAATGAATAATTGGCATTCGGGAGTGCAATGTTGTCGACGGACATTGGAAGCTAATTAGATCACCTTCAAATTAACAAGATGTAGATTAGTTAATCGAATAATTCTTACTGTGAAATGTCGTGACAGTCTTATTAATTTATCCGTAGTCATATTGCCGCCGTACTACATGAGCTTTCACTCGATAGGTAAAGTAAAAATGGAAAGTGTTCAACGGACAAAGTGCTTTCAGAAATGATTGGCACCGTCCGTGACAATTACAGAGATGATATGATGAGAGCTGTAGAGGACTACGTATACAGAATTAATTCGTAAGACTTTTGTACTGGAGTGTGTAGTTTGGTTGCCCAATTTTTTGCATACTTTTGTGTGTTGACATTAGTAATATAACTAAATAGTTACTACTTCCCAGTCATAAAATTTCCTAAACAATTTACATGAAACATACGTAATTTTCATGGGATATTTTGGAGTTTTCTATGTAAGCTACTAATGTTCAAAAGGATAAGAGTTACTGCTCAGGAAAAAAAAATGTACCTGCATTCTGTGGAGCGCCAGCTTCCTTCAACGATCTCCAGTGTGAAAATGTCGGTATTCCGATATATTCCGAATGAAATTGAAGAAATGATGAATAGAGCACTGGAAATTTTGGAATCATGTATTAAAGATATCATTTCTAATGGACGGAAAAATCCGCGTAAATTTACATCTGAAATCACGAACCTTAACCTCATCTAACAATGTAGAGTTATATCAAGGGTCAGTGTCCCTTAAACGAAGTGCAGGCAAGACAAGCAATAATTCTCACCAACGTCATGCGTATCATGTTGTTTTATGATACCGAATTCTAGATCGCGTTAGCGGAGTAAACTGCAACTTGAGCCCGTTTCAATAAAAAAAAATCCTCGTTATAACTTTAGTAACGATCCTAGATTTCTGTCCGATCATGTGTGTTTGTTTGTCTCAATTTTGAGACCAGTGTCAGGCAGCAATTCTTGATCTCCCCGCCGCATACTCTGGCCCAGCCACCAGCCTGAAGTGTCGACCTGCGCTGCTTTTCCGATTTTTATAGCCAAACAAGGTTGGAAATATCTACTGAACATCAGAAATAGGAACACAATTATTGTAAAAATGGTGGACATACCAGCGTTCCACTTACGTTTTGAACAATTTATTTTTTTGTGAATCGTATTGTATTATGGAGTATAAATAATTCCTACGAACGAGACACCAAATAATTGCTTCGCATCAAAAATATTATGTCTCTCTCCTCTAGAAACATCGTATTCAAGAAAATCTTTGACTCATATTTCAAATCAATAGACTCATACCTATTGCATGCACGCATTTCAGTTATGTTTATTTGGGTGAAATGAAGTCGTTTATATGTTAGAGATTTTTTTTCACGTTGCTGATTAAGTGTAACAAATGTGTCAAATCTTATGTGAGTTTTCCTGCTTCGTTTAGTTATCGTTGAAACCAAAACTGTTTAAAAAAGGTTATACGAATACAGTAAATCTGAGTGAACGAAGCTGGTCCGCAACAGTTACACGAAAATCAGTCATAAATTATGTTCATTTTCAAGTTATTAATACATTACGAAGTGAAATATATATTTTTAAAATTTGAATCACAAAATTTCAATTCAAATTTCAGTTAAAACTTGCAGTTATCCATAGCTACATATAGGAAAATATCTATCTCCTTTACTATATCAAAACCCAGGCGGGCCTGATGTAAAATGTCGCCGATATTTCTCAGATGTGAGAAAATTTTGCAGCAAAGTTAATGATCCAATTCAGTACTGTCGTCGAATAAAAGTTCCCGGTGTTGTTGGTACTGATCCATGTGTGCTCGGGCAGGAGCCTGTGAACAGGGTAACTACCATTGGTCGGTTTTAACCAATGGACCAATCAAGGCCAACTGCGAACGGCTCGACGGTTGCACATTACACAAAGTCCCTTACGGATATATAACACGTTTGGTTGGTTTAGGCAGCGATGGATGGGAACTTTGAGTTGTAGATCCGTTCCTAAGTGACTGTGAGTATTTTCAGAAAATGTCACATTGATCACTAACTTTTTTCACCCTCCAAATCACAAAACCTTTCACCTCGTCGAACATTGATGTCGGCGAAACTCATTTCCTGTATTGCTTGTCAGGAACACCCACTTAGAATGATTGTTGTACATGGTAAACGAAAACACCTGTTGCTTCAATGTCGTACGATAATGGTGCACGTGGATGGCGCTCCTAGCCCCATCTGGGGGCATAAATTGATCTATTTGACAGAGGGGTTTATAATGATCATGCTTGCATTACTCCAAATAACATAATAATTATCTTAGGATTTTTTCTTTGGAAAAGAAAAATACTGTTTCCGACATCACGATATGAAATTTTTGCAATTTTTTTCCCAAACGTAGTCAGTACAAAATCGCCCATCAATGATACGAGGCCGTACAATCACTAGTCACGATAGTCGTCGTTTTGGCAGAAGTTGTAAATTTGTCTCGTACGTTATCATCTTTGGAAACAAAACGTCGTCACCGGCTGCATACATTGAACGTGGGGCCTGCTGCTTGCTGAGATGGCTCTCTACTCATGAACCACTGGTCCTATTTCAATTCTCACATAAATTGTCATCCACGGGACGTACGTATACGTACGGTCAGAAAATATATAATGGTTGATAGCGTGATAGGATTCGCTTTTTAACGTATAGTTCATTACAATTGAGACGGGTGATGGGATATGTTGCTATTCAAATTTCTGCATATCTGGTAGCGTAGAAAAAATATGTTGGAGTTCACTATTTGTCATTTGATGACTCCGGCTGTTTAGTTTATGATGCACAAATTAGGACCCTATTTTTTCTGAGAAAATCAAAAACGATTATATATTGACACAATAATATTCTAGAATAGAAATTTCTCCAGTATAACCAAACTTACGAAATAAACGATGCCTCCGTCTCAGTAACGACTACCTATATTTGCTGGCAATTACTGAAACATTTACGACCGTATTTGTCTACAACTCCGGTGTAACTATTCAAATAACAGCTTTCAAAGGATTTCGGTTTAATGTCATCAATTCCATCATAACATTGTCGTGATTTAACAAACGACGACTTACTTGAAAAACCGTACATAGCTGTAAAATGAGTCCTTCTCATAGCCTGTACCGTCTTCAAGGGTTGACACTCGAAAAGTAAGCCTAGCAGCGATAACTTAACCCCGTGAGTAGCAGTAAAACGATTCCATCGGCTGTCGTGAACAGTTGACAATCGCCAGAAGTTAAACCCGGCCATCTTCTAGAGCAATGTATGTACACGCACATCGACATGTCATTGGAGTCATCCAAAGTTTGACTATATTAATCTGATTTATCTTCATTGATGATGGTTCGGTTTCGTAATGAACGGGTCATAATATTTACTTATTCTTTTGCTGCTTTGATTGAGTCGTCAAGAAATAACACTTTATTGAACTATCGTCACGTATGCAATTTGCGCTGGGAATATTAACGAATAATTCTGTTGGGAAAAGGGATATAGAACAGAAATAGGTCTTCATCAGTCGACTTCACGCGGATTTTAAAATGTTAAGTATCAAAATATAAAGACTTTCCTATACACGTATGGTGATCATAACTTGTTTTCTTTTTATTATTGGGTTCAACCTTTAAATGCTATAAGTTATATTTTTTTATTAAATTTCCATGTTATGCATTGCGTATTCAGTGCATTCAGTGAATCTTTCCAAATTGGTGGCTGTGTCGGAGCGTCAGACGCCCTGGGCGGAGTCAGCATCTACCGGGCTGGACGGCGCTTCGCTAAGATCTCCTACTCACCCTGTTCACATCGCCGTCGATAGCGCCGTCGTGGACGAGGCCTGGGCGCTGCTCGAGCCTCTGGCCTACCGACATAACACCAAACACTAGAGCTAGAACAGGTTCAATGTTTTTTCCCTAGGGGGAAATGAACAACGGCCGGCGTTTCTTCTTAACCTCCTTTTCAAGCAGGAGACATTGAATCCAACCCTGGTCCCACCACTACCCATGTCCCAGCTGCGGGCGTCCTTGCGTACGTCACACTGACGTGATCCGATGCGTATTTGGGACATGGACATACTACACAAAACAATGTTCTGGTGTCCACAACAATATAAAGATACCACATGGGCGGCAATGCATTAACTGCCACCCAATCCATGACATCAATTTAGATATCAACAACAACACCATTTTCCCTTCACCAACACCTTACGCTCACCACTTCTGGAAGGGTCCTCTCCTGTGCGTCCGGCGACCTTACTGACGGTGGCTCTTCTACCCGGAGCACCACCTACCCTGCCCCAGGCTATACGTCACACCCGCCCCACCACCGCCTACACCCCCACACCCCGTGGCCTCGCCCCCACCCCCGGCATCACCACACCAGCCCCAAGCCAATGCCAAATTCTTAAATATACTACAAATGAACACAAACGGCATTGGTGGGAAACAAGTCGAACTGAAACATTTCTTACACAATCACCACATGCACATCGCCCTACTCCAGGAAACGTTACTTGAACAACATTTCAAAACACCATAGTTTCCTGGATACACATTACTCCGCCACGGCCGTTTTATTACACTTGTACATAAAAATCTCCACTCAAGCGCTTTTACCATCGCACAGTTTTCTTCTGACCGCACTCTGGAACTAAAATCACTTCACATACAGATTCACAAAAAAATACAATCTATTTAACATATACATCCCTCAATCCAGTTCATGTTTACCTCACTATTCGCCCAGCCTGGACTACCTTAACACAACCACTAACACCTTCGAATTAAATGATTTCAACGCGCACGGCCTCTCCTGGCTCGCCTCGCAAGGAGGTGACAGGAGAGGCAAAGTGTATGTGTATGCAAGGCCCTAAAATTCTAGATTAAGTTACGAGTTGCGTGAACGAATGCAAAATTATTATGCTAGTGATCACGCACCTGTGAGTGACCGTAATGAATGCGGTGGTGAATCGAGACAGAGAATGCCTGATACACCCGCAGTACAAACTGACCCAATGCAGGAAATACCAAGCGCGTCGTCCAGTAGATCGATGCATAGCTGGGGATAAATCATACGCAGCATGGTAAGTCTATACGACGTAACTGACCATGATAGAGACCAATGTTCGGTCCAGCAAAAAACATTTGTATGGTATAACTCCTCTCAACAGCGGGGAGTGTCCTATCCCTTTACCAGTGTAATGTCGTAACGAAGAAGGCTCCTAGAGCGTTGTCGGGACCAATAACAATAGTTCTTCTTATATTAGGCATGTGTCCGAAGAAAGTCGTTCAACTTGGTTGATATGATCTGAAAATGTAATTTGTAAGAAGACAGTCTACCTGTAGCAAACAAACCTATTCTTAGGCGAATGGATGTTCTAAAGTGAATGGACTGACAACAACAACTGAAATGGTGCTATGCCGTGTTGGTTGACGGAAGTGGTTAATCGCGAACGTACACATGTGCATACGTGACGGGTCTGGAGCGGGAAAAAATAAACGAGAGATAGATACAGTATTTGCTCGACCTCGATTCCGACCGGTTACTAGGTTACACTCGCTCCCGAAGATCTCTCCTTACGTGCAAATCGCTAACTGAAACTCTTGTTGTACTCCTAATGTATTTACAGATTTATCGCATAAAGACAATGGGGAGTATTACTGTGAGAACCACCTCTGTCATCAATATCGTAAGATGTAACAATATGACAAGCCAAAAGGTAATTAACTAAATAAACTTTCTCGTAGCTGATGATACGCCAAAAAGTAAGTAATTATATTGGGAAACTCTCTAAAGTATTCCTGACAGTCATTTAACGGGAATCGCAAACCGGCGTTTTGCAAATCAATACCTGAAACCATTATTACGTATCCAGTGTTGCTAGCACGTCATTTAGAGTTGGCATCGGGCAGGCAATTGATTTTGTAAATTTCTCGATAGTTGGTGCGTATTAACTGCATGGCCAATTTTTCCATATCAGTTTAAATGTTCAGGACAAGATTGACTAAATCGTCCATTTGTTCCGCACTTTCTGAATTAGCAAGAAGTTTGTGCCGATGCAACTACTGGTTTATAAAACAGTGGCTTAAAGTCATCAAATAACTCGGAGAACATAAATTAACCTCATGTTTGACACTTTCTATGTAACCATGCAGGGGACACTTGTTTGATTAATTTCTCTATTATCTCTACTTTGTAACCCATCTAATTGAAGTGAGTTGGTCAGGCATATCAACAGTGAAAATAAATTTTTGAAATAAATCCCATCCAAGTAGATGATACATATTGTTCATTACCACAACATAACTATGATTTTTTTTTCACCTTTCGCGTTGTTCCACCACTGAATTGAATGCCGTTATTACCGTTATCGTTGCCCTTCTGTAACCTCCTAGACACTTTGACGCCATAAATATCTTGTCAATATGGTAACCGAACTGCCTGCATCCGAATAAAGCTCCTTGTCATATCCATTCAATATACACTATTGCTCTAATGGCGAACGAACAAATTTTAACAATAGCTCCCATTCCATAGCACTTCATAAACAAATGTTGTAACCGTCTCTAATGGATCATTGTTAATTGCTGTGTTCTGTAGAACCTACAGCTTTGCTGCCGTGCTGCTCGGTGGCTGTCCCATTGTCGACCCCGGAGCAACCACCTCAGTGGCCGACCCCATCCGCACTTTGCATACCGGACGAGGCACGACACTGTTGACTTTGGTGCCGTCTTTCCTTGCCCTCTTAATGAAACGACACTGAGCATGTTCAGCGATGCTAGGTGGGTCATTGCAAGTATTTCCGACGTTATTTAGCCGACGTCATTGTTCTCAGTTCTCACCATGCCTGGCAGGTCGTATCTGTTCTACTTGTAAGGTGCATCCCTTTGATAACGTGGGAGGCTGCTTCCGTCGATTTGATATGTTCTGCAGCGCTCCTTTGTGTTGACTTCTATTCGCATGCCCTAGCAACAAAGAAAATGTGATCATTGTATGCCAAGATGGCAGCAGAGACGAAATATTCGAATTACGATTCACAAAGCACGATTCAGCAGCAGAGCAAAATCACAATAGCAAGACAATTCGAAGAACTCAACCATAATATGACTTCAGTTTCTGTTTCTAGGCCTATGAACCAGGCATATCCCCATTCACGGTATTTCCCGTCGCTCACCTCCTACTTTCACCTCACGCCGCTCACCCCCTCCTTCCTCACTGAATATCCTCAAAGCAACGACCCGCCGACCGCCGCTTCCTTTTGTGCCACAGCCCAAACCTACACGCCCCATGCCACCTGCCCCATTAAGTCAATGACACGGAGCTACATTCGGCAAAACACCGGGAGACAGCCTGGGAGTGCTGGGCCTAGAGTGACAGGCAACAGAAAGTGGGCAAAAAGCGGGAGACTACAGCTACAGGCACAAAAAAGCGATAGCTGTTCGCAGGCTGATGGCAAAAACATCTGAGGAGGGATACTGCGACATAACACAGCGGGATATGCTCTCCAAATGAAAAAATAATTATTATGCCTCTCACGCAGGAAGAGATTGTTCCAATGTGCTTTCTAATTGGCGATAGAACATCGAGCATCAAGACAGGAAGGTCTAACAGCGGGAGGCTAATACTATGCAAACATTCACGCATCAATTTTATAAACTGGGCACCAAATAGGACGACCTCATTATCGTTCAAATCGCTTTCGAGAACCTGCAAGTTAAAAAAAACGACCAACTATTCCGCTCAGAAGAGCTTTTGGAGAAATAAGAAAACCTAGTGAGAGCGATAAAAAATAAAACAAACAATACTGGTATTACTGCGGTATTTTGCCACTGATAAACGTCATCAATAAGATTCATGACAGGATTAAGTACTTCAATCGTGCTTCGCAAAAGATAGCCAACGAAGAAGGACAGTACCTGTTATTGATAAAACACCTGAAGTATTTCACTTTGATAGAAGTCATCTGTATGTGCGTGGCAAAACAAATTTCGTCATCCTACAAGGTAATGCCATGAAAAAATAGCACAGCAAGAGACAGTACACGATGACCACAGGAAGAGGACCGGGAACCGGCGTCCGTCAAGAAACGAACGGAAACACATAACACGGTACCAAACATGCAATACAAGGAGCAAGAACTCGTGCAGCTACCAAGGCCAGCCTTGTCCCATCAGTCATCGCGATCGCATACGAGCAGCTCTTCACTCCATAACGGTATACCATCTCCGGTTAGACTTTGGTAGCCAAGTGCATGCTCTTCACTCCATGACGGTATACCATCTCCGTTTAGACATTGGTAGACAAGTGCATGCCCCCCGAATGGTCGCCCGATTCCAACGCAAGGCTGGAACACCTAGCTCTTTCTCATCACCCAAAAAAAATACGACCTTATGTGTTGACAAAGTGACGGTGGGATGTGATAACCCGAACCCATTGGCTTGAGGATCGAGGTATAGACCGTCGCACGTACGGAGCTCTTTCAGTTGGTCGAATAGGAACACTTGTAATCGGCATACGGCATCTGCTATGATTGAGTCGCGTTGCACTTGCATTCAGCTCAATCCAGCGTAGAAAGTAACTTTACGTCGCTGCTGCGCAACCGACTCACATTCGAACTAGATCCATTTGAAACCGTCGGCAACTGTTTTCGTTAAACTGTGATAGATATTTTGTTCGAATGAAGCACCCCATCTTTTGTTTAGTATCATAATTTTTTCTTAATGTTTTCCGTATCATTAATGTATCGCCCGTTATGCACACAGTCTATTCACTACCCCATTCATATCTTTCACCATCATCATAAAGCCTTTACCTGATTGAATTCGATTTTGGAAGATAATATATTATACTATCGCAGATGGTCTAGCAACTCCAGAAACGAAGCTAGAAGTGGTACACATCAGGGAAGTAGAGAGATATCCTTCAACTTCACCCACAGGACCTGCGGGAGCTCTTCCCTTCTCTGTGGAAGCCTTATAAAGAGACATACCCGTTGCCTTTTGCAGCCTTCGCGCAGTACCTTCAACTCAATTTCAAGTGAGTTCCTTGTATTTATCATGAAATATACTTGCTCATTGTATATACTGACGCACATGTATCTATCTATCTATCTATATATGTATAC
>SDVV010022616.1:0-12911 GCA_016164225.1 Gammarus roeselii | reverse complement strand
CTGGGGAGCGCAGTGTTGCTGGGGAGCGCAGTGTTGCTGGGGAGCGCAGTGTTGCTGGGGAGCGCAGTGTTGCTGGGGAGCGCAGTGTTGCTGGGGAGTGCAGTGTTGCTGGGAAGCGCAGTGTAGCTGGGGAGCGCAGTGTAGCTGGGGAGCGCGGTGTTGCTGGGGAGCGCGGTGTTGCTGGGGAGCGTGGTGTTGCTGGGAAGCGCGGTGTTGCTGGAGAGCGCGGTGTTGCTGATGGTCGTGGTGTTGCTGGTGGTCGTGGTGTTGATTGTACTGTTGGACGTGACGGTGGGGTATGGTGGTGCTTCGTCGGAATTGGGTGGTCCTGTTCGTGGTCGGGGTGGTGGTGGAGGTGGTTCAATGTTTGCTCAAGGAGGCGAGGTGCATCATTTTGCTTTGAAGTTTGAACAGGTAAATGTGAATTCTTTCTTGAACAAGATGTATTGCTTGGTTGATTTTGTCAGGGCCTGTGCCTCGGATGTTGTTGCAGTAGGTGAAACTTGGCTGACTGCTTCTGTCCCTTCATCATTCATTTTGTTGGAGGGTTTTGACTTTGTTAAGGGTTATACGGACAGCTCTGTTCGCAAGCATTTTGTTTGGTTGTTTGTAAAAAGAGGGGCTCATGTTTTTGAACACTGCCTTGACTGTCCTAATGTTGCTGACATCCACTTGTTGGATGTTGATGTCTGGGTGCTGGCTGTTTACCATCCCTCATCTCATGATGATGTCTGGGTGCTCAAACTGAGGCTTGCAATTCTCGGCTCATTCAGCTGATTTTGACCTTTTGTGCTTTAACCTGCCCTCCTTGACTTGGCCTTTTGAGAATGTTTTGAATGTATATGAACGCCCAGTGGATGTCTTTTTTCAACTTTTCTCACCGTTGGTCTGACACAGTGGGTGACTGAGAGCACTTTTCTTGAAGGTTGTTCTATTTTGGACCTTAATCCTTTCATCAGAGTTGGATACTGTGGGCAGTGTTGAGGTGGCCTCCCCGTTTCCATGTTCTATGCACTCTCCTATTTATGTGTGATCATCTTTTCAATGTGGACCTTGGATGGGATGTTGACCTTTGGCATAGGAAAAACTATGACGCCATACCAGGGTGCCTGTTCATTATTGATTGGCAGCTGGAATTCATGTACCTGCCGGTCGAAAATTGTTTCTGTACCTGGTCTGCATACTGATGGATTGGTGGATCTGCATGTTCCAGTTCACTATGAACCCCAATCCGTGTTGTGATCTGTTCATCCACCTTGTCAGTTGATGCAAGAGAGATCTCTTGCCTGGCAGGACTTCAAGCGTAGGAGAACATCTTATGTTAGAGGGGATCCTCGTTCTGTGCTGGCAATGGGCGTATATAATGCCTTGAACCACCAGTATCGAACCAATGCCATCCAGAGTTGTGCTCAGTATAAGGAACATCTCATGGATCAATTTTATGAGTGTCCAAAGCAATTTCATTCATACAACCGCAGTATAAAAAAGGATTGTTTATCTGATGGTTCTCTTCATGCTGCTGCTGCTGCTGCTGCTGGTGGTGAGTATGTTGACTGGGTCCAGGTCATGAGTGAAATTTTTGCCGATGCATTTGCATACGCTTTTGTTGTTGATGCTACTCCTAATCCAGCTCCCAATCAGGTCTTTCATGGAAAGATGCCTGATCCAGCTGTCTCTCATGCTCTGGTGCTTCACGTGTTGGTGGCTCTAGATGCTTTGTCAGCAGTGGGTCCCAATGGCTTACATCCTAAGCTTCTAAAAAGTTGTGCGGGTGCACTGTCTTGGCTTTTGTTAATTCTGTTTCAAAGGTCATTACTTTGTGGAGTTCTTCCAGACTTGTGGTTGGAGTCAATTGTGATCCCTCTTTTCAAGGGCAAGTCAGTGTATGATCCTCTGAATTATCGCGGTGTCTGTCTCACCTCTGTGTGCTGCAAGAGTTTGGAAAGGATCATTGTTTCCGGTCTGGTTGAGTTTCTTGAGGGCAATTACATTCTTTCCCATCATCAGTTTGAAGTCAGGCAATTTCGGTTAAAGGGGATCAGCCTATTTTGGCTTATTTGGATGTTTTGGACCAGGTGGATGATGTGGATGTTGTGCTGCTCGATTTTTGTATGGCATTCGATGTTGTTTCTCAAGATGTGTTGATTCACAGGTTGAGGGAGGAGAAGGTTGGGCCGGTTCTGCTTGGCAGGATTCGTTCCATGAGGGTTGCTGTTGAAGTGTGTGGCAGAGTTGAAAAGGGCGGTTAGTGGTATTCCTCAGGAGTTGGTACTGGGCCATGTGGCATTTCTGATCTATCTGAATCACATCACAAATGGAGTGTGTGCTCTTTCAAGTCATTTGCTAATGACTACAAGCAGTATACTAGATACAAGAGGGTGAAGGAGTCGGCAGTTGCCGGTGTGTCTCGTCAGCAGTCGGATCTGGACTGAGTCAGCGCAGTTGCTGTATCATGGAACTTTAGGCTGAACTTGGAAAAGTGCATTGTGTTGAGGTTTGTTCGTGGGTTTGCCAAGCTGTACTATTTAAGCAGTATTCCATTGAATTTTCTTCCGTCCCACAAGGACCTAGGTGTGGTGGTGGATGTAAAACTGAAATTCCACTCTCATGTCAGAGAGGTAGAGGGAAAGACTTCAGGATTGTCCAACAACCTGCTGAGTTCCACCATTTGCCGCAGTCTTCACTTCATGGTGTCACTCTTTGTGATGCAAATCAGCCTGTCATGGATTATTATTCAGTGCGGAATGTGTGGTTTTCTTGGAGATTTGAGGTTGCTCAAGTCAGTGCTGAGTAGATGGACAAAGAATGTGGATGGTCTGGTTGATTTAAATTACTTTTCCAGGCGAAGCAACTTGGCATGTTTTCTATAAGAGGAACGTTTCTCAGGGTAGACCTTCATCAAGTGCTGGAGGATCATCTGTGGGTTGGATGGTGATGTCGACCTTGGGGGTCTTTGGAGGGCTCCTATTGTTAGAGCACAAGGCCATCAGTATTGAGCTTTTGATGTTGGCTTGAAATACTGACATCAAGAAAAGATTCTTTGAAGTTTGATGTGTGCAGTTGTAGAACAGCCTTCCTAGTTTTGTGGTGGAGTCAGGTTGCCTCGCTACATTCAAAGGGTTGGCAGCAGGGTTTCTGGGTGATGTTCTGTTTGGGTTTGTTTAGTTTTGGAAGATCCTTCTGTAACATGTTGGTATCTTAGCTTCGGGATCTACCCGTCGGATGCTCCATCTCCTTGAGGGCGGCTCTTTTTTTTCTGTGCCTTTATATCATTATGGTGTTGGAGGGGTGAGTTGTGGTGCGTGCATGTCTGGGTGTGTTAAGACTTTGTGCCCTTCTCTGTTGCACACTGCACTGTATGTTGTTATTGTTGTTACAGTTAATTTTTATTCCTTGTCATCCACACGGTTTGTTCACGATAGCCAATGGTGAGCACTAATTCCAGTTCCTAAACCTGTGTTAACATAGCTGTCCTCAATATTAAACTGCCCCGCAGATCTTCTTTATGTTTTTTTATAAAGTTGCATGAATGCATTGTTAACATTTAGACTGTATACTGATATCTGCATCATTTTGCCTTGACCTAATCCATCAATACCACACATGAAAGCCTCATAAAATCATCTGGTGTAGCCCATACTATAAACACTGAAATTAGATAGTCATAATACTATTTCTACAGAAGCAAAGTAGACATCACTTTGCCCGTGCTGAGCAATTTTATTAAGTGATTCATCAAAGAGAAAAACAAAAAATGGAACACTGACCACTTTTGTTTTGAGTTCAATAATGAAATAAGGGGCCAGACAAAACAATTTGGAATAGCCTAGTTTGTTCTTTCCAGTGGATTTTTTTGCTTGCTCAGTGTCAGGGAACCTATCTGGAAAGCCTTTGGCTGCAGACACCATTGCTTGGTTGGACAAACTCATGGTAGTAAAGACTGATCAAAGAATCGTTGCCTTTACAACTACATCTGTCAATATGTAGTGATGTAAAGGCAATATTTGCCTTTCAATCTGTTGTGCTGAAGTAGAGGCTACTGCTTCATCCTCTGTGGAGTTCAACACCTCCAAAACCTGGTCAGCATTGCTCGACATACATTGAAAAAAAACATTTAAAATGACAGATGCAGTCATAGAATCTACCAAACATCTGGACACCTTGAACAAAATTTTAGTACAATGTTGCTATTATTTGAATGGTAAGCTGTCTTTTATCAGAATTAAGTATAATTACAGATTTTTCGGATAAAGTAAGCACATATCAGCATATCAGAGCACACAAAAAAAAACAAGCATTTTCAAGCATCCAAGCACGCGTTTGACACCCTGCAGTAGTGTTAGTTGTGTTCTAAATTTGCTTGGTGGCTGGTGATGCTTAGGATCAACTTCATGGTACACTGCCATATGGTTCTCACCGTCTTCCAGGCGTAACTGGAGAACAGGAAGCTAAGATCAAGATTCTTGCTTGACCACCAGCCGCTCATGTGCGATGCCCGCCCCATGCCCGTCAACCCATCTTGCTTGCCTCTCCGCTCGACAGCACCTGCAACTCAGCACATACGAGGGATCTACATGCATAAGAGGTGAGTTCGTAGCACACTTTGTATGGGTAAAGAAAATGTTATAGCTGGCTCCGTGTTGAGGGCTGTTGTGAGGAGTATTATGACTATGTGTTGTGGGCTGATGGGTGGAGTATTGTAGCTGACAATGTGTTGTGTGCTGTTGTATGAAGTTTCAATCTTGGTTGGTGTCATTGGGGGAGGTGTTGACTGAATGAATGATAGGACTGAAAATTTGCTAACCTGATCTTTAGAGCACAACTTTTCAGCTGTAGGAAAATTATTATTGTCTATAACATTTATATTATTAACCATGCATTTCAATTTTGTGCAATGCAATCTCAGTGGCAGGTTTTTCTTCTTCACTGCAGCATAATCTGTAGCTAGATATATCTATATGTTGGTAATTATTTTTTTTTCTTCACCTGCCAGTAACCTTGGTCTACAAGACAGCAATTGGCTATCTGCTTCTGTAACCCAATGCAGCTAAATAATTTTTAACTATTTCTAGGCCAAATTGCGCACAGGCTGGTGCAGGTGATTAGTACATAGCGTCAACCGAGGTGACTCCCTGCATTGTGCGCATACTATAAAATAACTCAAAAAGTATGCGGCCAAGAAACTTTGCATTTACGGTGTGTATAGCTCCTATAATGATCATGAAGTACCGTAAGTTTCAATATTCTATCATTGACCAAAACAAGTTATTTACGAAAAAACAAGCGGCGAGCTATGGCCCCCAATCTGGGGTGCCTTCCCACACCAAACAGGGTGACTTCCCGCACCCCTCATTCATCAATAATTGAAACGCGAATTAAAAGTTTGAGAGTACCAATTGAAAGAGCATGCCTATATTAGTATATATCAGTTTCTTAAAATTAAATATGAAGTAAAATATTACGTCTGTGACAGGTGTTTTTGATGCGTGTCTTTTGCTGCTGTCATACCCGACTGTCAAAGGATTTTTTTCCCGATTACGCTGCGGGAAACAAAGTTTTTCTTCAATAATTGCAATCTAACTTTACTGGAAGTCATTTCTCCACATCCTAAACTAGTTATGACCCTAAAGTATCAGTAAATGAGCAAATATTATGAAAAACAATCTTTTTAATAGTACGATGTAACATGCAAAAAATGTATTTATTCAATCCTATAGCAAACTTATTGTATTAACACAAATACAAGTCATGCTAGGTAAGAGATTGTTATCTCGATATGAAAATGTGATAAAAAATATCGTCCCTGGGCATTAAACATAAGTTAACACTTAGGCCTAGACTTGTCACCATGTGTTAAAAACATCTGGTCATTATAAAATTAGTTACACATTTTGAAATTAACTGTGGTGTCATTATTGTGGGTCATTTATTTCCAGATGTCATATGTGCAAAAAATTGCATTCAACTACTTTTCATTGAAGAAAAACAAAGATATTTAATAATAAAATTGGTGCGGGGAGCCACTCCCGATCGTTTTTTCACTTGGGGCAACTCCCCGCAGTTGTAGATATGTATATATCTACAAAAATTTACATTTCTTTCCAAAATCCTTCCTACGCAATGAACTAACTCATATTCCGAATTATCACCACCAAATTCGGTACTAATCCAATGGGAACTCTAGACACAGCATCAAAACCAAAATTATCAGGGACCTGAAAAACACACCTACTTTGGTGATTTTTCATAAATTCTGTGCGCGTATCGAATTTCTATAAGTAGCTGATACTTACTAATTAAGACCTGCTCTTTCAAGCCCCATAGTCAAACGGTGACATTTCCATCATCTTGGTGCCCAAAAGGGGGGTGCCGGCAGTCACTCTGTGTTTCCGACCGCTGGGAGTCACCCCAGTCGACGCTATGTTGTTTAGTATTCAAGTTTGTTAGATTAAGTGCAATAAAGCAATGCTAGTTTGCAATATAGCAACGTAAAAATTGCTATTGTTTCATTACCTTGCTAACAGCAAATAATATGTTCAAGGTAGCCATTTTATACCCCTGTTACGTTGCTGTGTCACTTTTCTTTACCAAGTGCAAGTCTGGTTCAGGCGTGGAGGCCAACCTCTTCTCCTCGGGCTTCCATGAAAGAGATAACCTGTTGGAACGGAAAGATGAAGATTTAGACTTAAGAAAAAAAGTGCAGTAAATGTATATCCTGTACTCTGAGAGCAATAGTTGGAGTTTAATAAAAAAAGCAGTATCTAGAATTATTATTTTATGTGATGACAAGTCCTTCTGGTCATGTCATCAGTCGGCTTGCTGCTGCTTGAATAACTGATGGCACTGTGGCTATTGTTTTATCCTGAGAGACGTCAAGTACTCAGTTTGAGTTGTTGGCTTGTTGCTGCTTGTATTACTGATGGCACTGTGGCTTTGTTTTATCCTGAGAAATGTTGAGTCCTCAGTTTCAGTTGTCAGTCAGCTTGTTTTTGCTTGCATTTTAAATTGACTGTCAGCCCATTGCTGCTTGTATTACTGATTGACAGTCAGCCCATTGCTGCTTGTAATACTGATTGATGACACTATCTTTTGTTTTATCCTGAAAGATGTTGAGTCCTCAGTTTGAGTTGTCAGCTCATAGCTGCTTGTATAACTGATGGCACTGTAGCTATTGCTTTGCATGTGCTGATGACTAGCTGCAGGTATAGTCTTGTGTAGACTAAATTTTTGCTATTATAAATAAATCATAACTCATTCAAAGACGACCCTCTCAGTGCTGCCTTACCCCACTCTCCTCTGTGGTAAATGTAGTCAAACTATTGTACGGTTTTAGATCTTGATTTTTTGGATAGCTTGCAAGGATCTGACTATTTTATGCAGAAACATTCATGCCCGATTTGGTATTGTTGCCTCAGCTGTATGAAGATAACATAAAAAAAGTTTGCCCTGAGTGTCATCAACCAGAATTTTACATGTAGGCCTAGACTCATCACCCTGTGGTATAAATATTGGGTCATTATGAAATTGGCTACCTACATATCATGAAATTAGCTGTGGTTCAATTATTGTAGATCATTCACTTCTAGATGACATTATATTTGTGGAAAATTACATCTTAGTAGGTACTTTTCAATGAAGAAAAACAAAAATGTTTAATAACAGAATATATGTGGGGTAGGGAGTCACCCTGGAAGATTTTTTTATATCAGAGTTGACTTAATGCAGTTGAAATTTTGTATGTTAACAATAAGATTTTTTTAGTCTAAAATCCTTCTTACGCATCAAACTACAACATACCCCTAGCATCACCACCAAATTTGGTCACAATACATGGGAAACTCTAGCCACAGCATCAAAGTTTGTGGAGCCTTGATATTTCAAAACGAACATAATCAGGGACTGGAAAAACACTTTCACTTTGGCGCTTTATCAAAAATTCTGTGAGTATCAAAATTTTTACAAGCAACTGATACCTACTAACAAAGACCTTTTGTTCCAAGTCCCATACTCAAATAGCGCCATTTCTAACATTTTGGTGCCCAGAAGAAGGGTTCGGGGAATCACCCCAGGTTGTGCAGAAGCCCATCCATCATATCTCACTTCAGACCAACACACTCCCAGACTAGGTGTAGAGAGCAACCACAACATTTAGAATGTGCAACATCAAAACAAAAAATTATATGTTTTTGTGCAGATCCATGTGTACAAGCTAGATTGTTTGTCAGCAAGTTAGTATTAACAGAGCATGTTTTAAAACTATTAATATTGCTTGAAAAACAACCAAAGCATAGCACAGGTGAAAATCTTGCTTATATGACCCTGTGTATCACTATTTTGATCAGGAGCACCAATACCATGACTGAGCAGAGAAACACCACAGTCAGTGACAGTAGCATCACAAAGGGCAGATCACCTATACTATTACATATATCAGATAAACCATTACCTATGTTCTATCTCAAACCAAATCTTTGTGTTTGTGCTGTTAGGCATGCAGAGTAGTACTTACCTAATTGCTTGTGTGCTTGTTAGCTGCTTGCTTGCATTTTATTGCAATTTTCTTCAATTTGTTTCAGCTTCAACCAGCACCTTGAATGCCCTTGTTTATTCGAGAGGACCCACCGCATCTAATCAAGGCCCGTTTTTGCAAGTAAATGTTACCTTACTTATAGTAAAGATGAGAGCTCTTATATTCATTGAGGGGTTTTATTGATCAGTTGCTATGGCGATTGCATGATTTATGCTGCAATGCTTTCCCTGCCTCTTGCATGTGCCTGGGTACAAGGACATTGTTCATCACAAGATGCATTCCTTATTCCTAGTAGCTAATTTACTGCAGGGGCACCAAGTTTCAGGCTCAACTTGCATGCGCTTAACAGGCAGCCACCAGTCAGAGTCATATCAATAGCAGAGCCAGGGGTCCTCCTCACTGTTCCTGACTGCCATGCAGGTGAGCTACCCACATTCTGCCAACTCTGCCTCCAGTATTGTTGTGCTGGTGTTTCTCCAGCCTGTTGTCTCCAGCTTGTACTTTGCATGTACAACAGATGCCACTGTGTCTACTTGCCTACTAACTACTTCCTGATTGTCTACTTGATATACCAGCTGCCTAAAGCAAATGCTTGTCTTAGAGTTTGTCCAAATTCAACGTGATTTAGATGTTCATGTGGGTGTTGATCTTAAGTTCTATGGGAATGTCAGAGAAGTTATGCAACAAGCTGCCAGTCTTTGTAGTGATTTGCTAAAGGTCAATAGTTAACAGAAGCCAGGATTTTATGGTCACACTCTTTGTCACCCATGTCAGGCTCATTCTTGACTACTGTTTTTGTGTGTGAAATCCTGGTTATGTCCAAGATGTGAATTTGCTTGAATCTGTTCAGAGGAGGTGGGTCAAACAGGTGCATGGTCTGTCTGGGGTGATGTACCATGACAAACTGGTGGCTCTAAATTTGTTCTTCGTCAGGGGCAGGTTGCTTAGAAGTGACCTCAAAGTCACTTCCAAAAGTTGATGGATGGTAGGACACGGGGACATCCACAAACTCTTGGTGCCTTGCTGCTCTGTGGATGGGGCAAGGAGGTTTCTTGATGTTCAATGCATTAGGAAATGGAATGAGCTGCCTGCTGCTGTTGTTGTTGAATTGTCTACAACTTCTGCTTTCAAGACAGGACTGGCTGAGTTAGTGGCAAAAAGGTTGTTAGAGTGCTAGGGGCTTGCTTTTCCAGTTCTGTGGTGTTTTTAAATCTTTATTTTGCAAATTTGGTGCGTAGTGTTCATGTGAGTGGCTTTGGGTCTGTTTTCTGGAAGCCAATGGTGTGCGTCCCTTCAAGCATTCTTCAGTTTGTTGTTCTGTGGAGTTGCTGGTGCTGGCACACATGACTGTGCTGAACTCTCTTTGGTCAGTGCACCTGGCGATCAGGCATGCTGAGCCCTTGGAGGGCTGCAAAGGTAAGAAACATAAGCATTGTGTGACTTTATTAGCATAAGACCCAACTGGGCTATCATTTTGAGCCAGTAGGACTTGTTTCTTCATGAGCATGTTATGTGTTGCTGCCATGACCTAGTGGCTGTAACAGACAAGTTGTGTATAGCTCCATCAATAGTGTTTTACCAATACCCTAACTTCTATCAACAGCTTTCCTCATCTTTGATTTCTCTTTCTTATTTCCAGTACCTAGTGTTCTTCTTGATAACACCTTACATAGTGCTTGACCTCTTTTGGAGTTGACAGACAGGGTTTAGCTGCATACTGAGTGAGCTAGTGATTGTTGCCCATCATATTCAGCCAAAGCTTTAAATTTGCTCTACCAGTAGTACCATAAATGCCTTGCCCCCATTATGGAGGTAAGCTTGACATTTCACAGCCAGTGCTATCAGCATTGTAGTTTATTCATCTGACGTGGAGCGGGTTGCGCTACCAATTCCCTGGGCCTTAGTAGAGTTGTCGCCACTGTTTGCAACCACAAATTAGGCATTGTCCACTGATTCCATTCAGTAGGTTTCTCACCTTGTTTGCCTCAAGACCATACCATACCCCAGCAAGGCCAGAGTGCAGAGCATGACAGGAGGAACAAATGCCACAGCACGCCAGACTGCAAAAGCACGGCAAAATAATGCAGCGGAAAAAAATCTGGAAATTTGTGCTTCAGGAACAGATAATTCAGCAGTTCTGTTAGTTGCAGAATAAAACGTACATATATGTACATACATACACTACAAAAAAACTACATGCATGCATATACACATATACTGTCAATAGGAGTTCTGTTTTCAGGGTCTCTTTGTTTATTACTCATAGAAGACCCATCTTGGACTACTGCTCATGTGTGTGGAATGTATGATAATTGGGGGATCTGAGATTTTTGGAGTCTGTGCAGAGGAGGTGGACCAGGGAGATTGATGGGCTGGGTGGAGTGGACAAAGGTGAGCAGCTCAAAGCAATGCAGTTGTTTTCTGTGAGGGGGAAGTTGTTGCGTTCAGATCTTGTGAAGTGTTGAAGACAAGATTTTTCATTGTTCTGTTGATTCAGGTTTGTCTGCTCTGTTTGAGAGAGCTCCAGAGGTTGGCACACATGGGCATTCTTCCAAGCTGGTGGTTCCTTGCTGTCAGACCGACTATAAATGCAGATTCTTTTATTCTCACTGTGTGCAGATTTTGGAACCAGCTGCCTGCTGATGTGGTGCACTGTGATTCACTTTGTGGCTCCAAGAAGGCCCTGGCTGAGGAATTGGGGGCAGTGTGGTGTGAGTTTTGCTAGACCCCATTTGATGTGATATTGTGGCTTTGTTTTGAGTTGCTGACAGTTATGGCAGTTGTTGACTGTCTTCATCGTTTTGTTTTCTTTTGACCTATTGAGCTCATTCCAACAAGCGCCCTGCTGCAATGCTTGTACCGAGCTGTTTTTTTTTATTGCTGGCTCACTGAGTTGTACGGCCTCCCATGCCTGCGTGCCCTATTGGCGGGGCTGTTGGGGGCTGCAAAGGTGAGATATGCATACACAGTTCCCTACAAATGAATCCCAATTCATCAGCCCAGTCTAAATCTAAAAATTCCTTGTACATCAGATCAGCAAGGGCTTGCTTATAACGAGTGATATCAGTCAACCACCATACCACACACCAACACATCTCACACTGAAGGACCTACTGCAGACATCAGAAGAGCTAAGAGGAAACACCAGTTTCAGCACATGACCTCTAATACCAACTCTTGGAGCCAAAGAGAACAAAGTTAGCAAATCCTCTGGTTCACCATGCAAAATTTTGCAATATTTGATTGATCAGGTCGACCATATGAAGCCGACCGTTAACAAAAACTAATCCAGGCTCCTCAAACTACCACTATAGTCCATGCCAGAAAGTACATCAATGTTTTGAGTCTAGCTCCTCTAGACAGACTCCAGCACGCAATGCGTACTCAATAAGGGGACAAATATGTGAAACAAATAGAGACAGCATAAATCCCCGCAACGTGCTAACAGTTGAACTCAACAAACAGCTGGCCAACCTACCAGCCTTTGCAGCCACCACACAAATACGATGGTGAAATTGGAGACTGGTCTCTACACTGACACCAAAGTCTATGTGTGTAGGGACAAACTTCAATATGCTGCCCTGCAGGACGTACTGGTTAGCTGTAATCAAAGCATCAAAATCAATAAGACCCCCATAAAAGCAAAGCACAACACACTTGTCCAGATTCAGTCCAAGGTTCCAGGACCTTGCTACCGAGTCCATTGTATCCAACCCACTTTGCGGTGACTGGACACCCTGAGCGGCAAACTTTGTGACCATTGCGCAAGAAGTTCAAGTACAACTTGCAGTCATCAGCAAATGCTTTGAACCTGCATGAAAGTCCACTAGAAATTTGATCAATATAGATCAGGAATAGCAGCAACCCAAGGACAAAGCCCTGGGACACACCACTTGTCCCAGCAACTGGGCTGCTCAGGCTGCCATTCACACAATTGTTCATCACTCTGCCAGAGAGGAATGCAGAGATCCAGGCTAGCAAACGATCACATGCCTAAGGATCCTACTATGGACAGAAGCACAGCGTGACTCACCACATCAAATGCCTTTGAGAAGTCCAGCATTATAACATCCACAATATGTCCCTCATCAATCCATCTCCCCACATCATCATAGGACAACAGCAATTGGTCCTCAGGGCTACATCAGTCTTCTCTGATGACCATAATGATGAGGCATCTTACCTTTGCAGCCTCCTCCAGCAGTGCCCCAAACCAGTGCGGAGCAACAGAGCCAGGAGAAGCAAGCACAGCCATGCCCGCCAATTGAATTTCGAGAACAGCTTTGTTAACACAGGTTTAGGTACTGGAATTAGTGAGCATCATTGGCTATCATATGGTCAAACCCTACAAATGACAAGAAAAAAGAAAGATTTATACAAA
>SDVV010022615.1:0-12911 GCA_016164225.1 Gammarus roeselii | reverse complement strand
GGGACCCAGAGTGTAAGTTAAGGGGCTACCGGCCGGACCCTTTAGCACAAAAGGGCTAAGTTGTGTGAGTGTGAGCGTATGAGAGTGTGAGGTGCGCCTTGCCGTCGGCCACCCCCCTTTCTGGGGGATGCGGCCTTGTATCTGTATGATCTCCTTGACTCACTGCGTTCTCGGCTGTGAGTGATCTAGTAGGAGGAGGAGGATGAGGGAGTACGACGAGGGAGCCACCTGTATACCATTTCCACCCTTTTTGAGTGATATTCAAGCTGCCTGTATACCGTCTCCACCCTTCTTGAGTGCTATTCAAGCTGCCTGTATACAGTCTTCACCCTTCTTGAGTGCTATTCAAGCTGCCTGTACACCGTTTCCACCCTTCTTGAGTGCTTTGATTTGGGCCTCATTTCCACCAGAGCCTCAACGTGAGTCATAATAGGCTCCCCCGTAGGGAGCGACCGTCGTCGATTCAGGTAAGTCCGCACGGCCTCTCGTGCGAAAATATGAGTTTTGTCAAGATGAAGTCAGTACATATTTCAATTGTGGCATATTCGCGTACTAGCGCGACGAGAGAGTAAAGAGTTAATGCGTATCTTCGTAAAATGTGTTGTTATCTCTGTGTGTAATGGGGTGGAGAGACCACCTCATTTGCACAGGTGTTTGAGGTTTAGACAGCTTCGTATAGTCCGGTGTGTTTTCTGAAAGTGATAAGCTTTTTACGGTAGGTTGGGTCCGTGAGTAGGCTTTGTAGGTTTCTTGAGTGTTATTCAAGCTGCCTTTATACCGTCTCCACCCTTCTTGAGTGCTATTCAAGCTGCCTGTATACCGTCTCCACCCTTCTTGAGTGCTATTCAAGCTACCTGTATACCGTCTCCACCCTTTTTGAGTGCTATTCAAGCTGCCTGTATACCGTCTCCACCTTTCTTGAGTGCTATTCAAGCTGCCTGTATACCGTCTCCACCCTTCTTGAGTGCTATTCAAGCTGCCTGTATACCGTCTCCACCCTTCTTGAGTGCTATTCAAGCTGCCTGTATATCGTCTACACCCTTCTTGTGTGCTATTCAAGCTGCCTGTAAACCGTTTTCACCCTTCTTGAGTGCTTTTCAAGCTGCCTGTACACCGTCTCCAGCCTTCTTGAGTGCTTTTCAAGCTGCCTGTACACCGTCTCCAGCCTTCTTGAGTGCTTTTCAAGCTCCCTGTACACCGTCTCCAGCCTTCTTGAGTGCTTTTCAAGCTGCCTGTACACTGTCATCACATATCTCGAGCGCTATCTTAGTTGCCTGCATACCCTTCTCACCTTTTTCGAGCGTTATCCTAGCTGCCTCCACACGGACCTCACCTTTCTCGAGTGCTATCCTAGCGGTTTGTATGTCTTCCAGTCCTCCCGAGACTCTGTAGAGGCCTTCAGCCTCGAGACCGCGCGCCTCAATCTCGGACACACACAGTCGCACCACCAGCGGAACCTGGCAGGTGTTTACAAGTGTAAGAAGATAACAACAGGATTTTTAGACTGAACTGGGCTACCTTTGGATAGTAAAAATATTAGTTCTGAAGTAGAACGTCTGAGAGAGCATCATGCGTCTGTGTGATTTCTGTGAAGATAGAGAAAGGGAAAGGTAGTAGTAGGAAATTGCCTTTACCGATGATACTTGAAATAACTCAAATTAGCACCTGAAAAGAAGGCCACCGACCCAAAATGTTGATTTGAGATCGCCTCAGTTTTATTCCTCGTTAAACCAATGCTGACCGTGTCATTGCGGTACACCGTTTTGCATCGAGCACGAACAAATGCATCGACCGAGTGCATAAAGAGAGGAGTACCGGCAGTCGAGTGCTTGGTGTTGCTACTAAATCAGCTCTTGTGTCGAGTGTGGTAGTTATTGTAGGTTGTGGTAGCACATACATTGCTCGGCAGGCTAAGGGTTATTATCAGGAACGACTAGTGTTGTAAAAAAAATGAAACCCATTTTTTTTTAATACTTACATTGTATTTTCAACTGATATTAGTAAAATATGAAATACATTGAGGAATGATATGATGAATTTCCCTGCGCCAGTGGTAAGCATACTGCTACCGTACCCATTGCGTGTCGTAAAAAGCGACAAATTCCTAGGGGTGGAGCGAGGGCCGGAATGTCTTTCTCTCTGAAGTCCTTCTTTTGAATCCTATGGTCAGGGTCGTTCAAAGTGCGTGGTTGCAGTACGGATGACGCAGAGGAGAGAGATTAATAAGATGTTAGTGAAGAGAAGGTTTGATGTGTTGGGGCTGAACGATGCTAAGTTGCTAGATAGGGGTGAATGCGTGTTCGGTGTGCTAATTGGAATGTAGGTCGTGGAGGAAGGTTGGGCACGAGAAGGCGTGGTGTTGTTATTGAGTGATCGGTCGACTAGTGACGTAACGGTGGGTGAGAAAGGAAGTGTCCTATAGATTGATGTGGGTAAAGGAATAGAAAGACCTGCGTTTGTGAGTGCTTTCGAACCAGGTAGCGTGAGGGTGGAGAAGAGGGAACATTGAGTATGGAAGTTTTGCAGATCATTATAAGGTGGTAGTACTGGAGAACCTAAAAGTGAATGTTAAAGAATGAGGTAGGGAGGGGAGGCGTCCTGTGTAGAAATGACACGGAAAAGAATCGGATAGGTTTGTGCATGGTACGGGAGCTGGTGATAGGTTCACCATGTGAACTGGTGAACTGGTGTCCACCAGTTCACATGAATATAGATAGTGCAGTGGTAGATATAGCGTTGATTTATCTTATGTTGATTTCTAGGAGTGGCGGAGAGACTGTTAGATGTGCAGGTGTTGTTGAGAGGGAGGGAGAGATGTTCAGATCGTCTGCTGGTTGACAGAAGATTTAGAAGGTAGCAGGGGTGGAATGGAAACAAATGAGTGACAGGAAGGAGGCAGTAACAGTTAGTGAACTGAATGTGGAAAGAGAGCTGAAGATTTCCAGCAGGCGTGAAAAGATAAATATAACTGCGAGAGGGCAAAGCCTAAAGAATGTTGAGGAAGAGTAGGAGACGTTCAGAAATTTGTTGGGATGCGCGAGAAACGTGTGTAGGAGGAAGGGTTGAGAGTGTTCAAATGATGAGGTTTAAACGGCAGTGGCGTCAAAAAGGTCTTTTTTGAGTGGTTGCAGGCAAAGATAAAAGATGACAAGCATGTGGTGAGGAGAGTGAAGAGGGTCACTGATGCTAGGAGGGCTAGGCTGTTGTGCGAAAATTTGAGAAAAACAAGATATTCTGGAAAGAGGTGTAGAGGGTCAGGAAGGAAGAGACGGGAAAGAGGAGGTGGTGAAAATGTAAACGGGTGGTTGTTGTTGAGGAGATGTTGAATATTAAGGATATCAGAGAGGCTGACATTGATGTTGATAGTGATGGTACGACTAGGTACATAAATTAGAGCGGAGTACCGACAGTCGAGTGGTTGATGCGGCTACTACATCAGTGTTTTGTGTCAAGCGTATTAGCAATCAAGTAGTGCATTGCTTGCATTGTTCCGTTGTATCAGGAAGAAGACAAAACAATTGGAGCAGCTCGAGAGGTGTCAGCTTGTGTGTGGGTGGTTGATTTGTACGGGAGAATGCTATTCAAGAGGATTAGAGACAGTGCGGATAGTGCGATTAGCGTGGAACAGTGTGGCAATAGGAGTGGGAGAGGGTGTGTAGATAAAATTTTGGAAGTGGAACTAGTGTAGGAAATACCATGCAAAGAAAATGGATGTGTTCTGGGCCTTCTTGAATCTGGAAAACGCCTATGATAGGATCGACAGGGAGGCGTTGAGGGAGTGTAGATTTTTTACTGAACGGGAGGAAATTGTTGAGGATGTTCCAGAGTTTCTACGTTGGCAGCAGAGTATGCGTCAGAGTGGGGAGCAAGAAGAGTGTTTGGTTCACAGTGAAAGTGGGACTGAGACAATGTTACGTTGTGTCTCCCTGGCAGGCCAATCTCTTAGATAGAGCGGTCAGAGAGGTGAGCGGGCGAATAAGGTCGAAGTTCTCATAGTTGCTTTGAACAGGGCAGAGTTGGCAGTTGAGCCAGTTGCTGTTTGCAGATGATAGGGCGCTGGTGGCAGATTCGGAGAAGTTGTGTAGGCTAGTGTCGGAGAAAGGTAATGTGTGAGAGGAGGTAGATGCGAGTTAATGGGGGTTAAAGTAATGAATCGAGAAGTTTCGGAAATGACGCGAGCGGAATCAGTGTTCGCTTACATGGAGAGTTATTGGAGGACGTTGAGCGATTTTAATAAATGGTCTCTGCTTCTGACGTGGAAGTCAGGACTAGAGGAAACTAAGGTGAAATCTAGAGTGAAGGAAGGTTGTAAAGTTTTGGGGGATCCGGGTATGAAAGCTAAGAGAAGGTTGTCCAAAGGCGTAATTGTCCTCGAGCGGAAAAGAGAAGAATGTTGAAAAGTTTTTTGAACTAAAAATTTGAGAAGCATGGCCAGAGTGACGCTGACGGATAGGACCAATAATAACGTTGATCGAATGAGAACGGGGGATGATGAAGAAGTTGGAGGACGGAGCAGATTGACGTGGTCTATGGAGGTTTGGACACATGTTGAGGGTTAATGTTGGGAGAGAGGTAAAAAGGGTGATGAAAACAGGGATGACTGGGCGTAGGCCTAGAGGAAGACCCGTGTTTGAGTTGATGGATGATGTGAAGCAGGCCTTAGAGGGGTGAGATACATCAGTGTGGAGGTGGCGAAAAAGTGATTGGCGTGAGTGAAGAATGGTTGTGAATGGATGGGTTTCGACACAGCCTAAATGCGCTTTTCCGCTCTTAGCGCTTTGTTAAAAAAACGGGATGGAAGTGGGTGGGCTGGGCAAGTAAGACGCAGCAGGAGTAAACCAGTGGAAGTTGTCAGGCCCTACTCTTATTTATTACCCAAAGTGCGGGTTGCGGGGTTCTAGCTGGAGCGTTTGTCGTTAAAGGGCTAGATTTTGGTATGTGTGTGGCCTTGTACGTTTACTACTGTGTAAGGTGATTAGGCCAGATTACAACACTCGACGAGCGGCAGCAAGGATAATTAACTCTACCCTACTCGAGGCCCGAAGATTCGCAGTCGTCCTTACACCTGATGATGCTGCGAAGATTCGCAGCAATGCGTCCCTACACCTGATGAGAGGGAAGTCAACGAAGAGACAGGAAACGAAAATCACATGTAAGGGATCTACACTCAGTGTATGAAATCTAATGCATGAGAACAGCAAGAATAGTAAGTCGAAAAAGAAGGAGTCATAGAAAAGTTTGCATGAAGAAAAAAGCGCAAGTTGGCTGTTATTATTGCCCCCACAAGGAGAAAAGATGGGACAGGTGAGTGTGTCTGCGCGTGAGCGTTCGTGTGTGCTTGCAACGTCTTTGAGCTAACCTAAAGGAAATTTAACTAAACACAAGATGCAAACAAGGTAAATATACTTAAGGTAAACTCAGGATTGGGGAGAAAAGGAAAGATTGTGAAATGGGAAGAAAGAGAAGAGTCTGAAGGGAAATAAGTGTGTTCACCAACCCTTTCCTCCTAATTGAGCCTCGACGCGGTGTGGCCCGTGCAGCTAACAGATGCCTATGGGGGGAAACCAGCACTAAATAGAGCCCCAGTACCAGGTGGGAAAATTACTCGGGGATCAGCATTCCAACCTCAACAGCAGGATTCGCATTATAATAGGTTATAATTTAGATGTACCTATGCAATCAGCATTCACTCTACAATAGTGTTGACCTAATAAAATAATTCAGAAATGGATATTAGTGAATACTAAAAAATGTTCATTTTTATGCCCATGTCTGGTTACTAGAAAAAATAATGCCCTGAAATCACTCAATTAACCTTTCTCCATCATATTGCGAGTGTGAGTGTATGAGAGTGTGAGGTGCACCTTGCCGTCGGCCACCCTCCTTGCTGGGGGGATTTCGGGCTAGTGTCTGTATCTGTAATCATATTTAAAATGAATCGGACTAGCAACACAGGAATGCTGCAGAATAAGGAGCTGTAGAAGGATGGGTTCATGCTCACCAAGTCTTGTTGTTGAGGAAGGAGGGGCTCTCGGTGAGTGAGGGGGGCGGGAGGAGGAATGCCGCTCAGGGGGTGCTCGGCCCCTGGCACATCTGCCATGAGAGTGGATAGGTCTTTGCCAAAAATACCTGAAACAATGGAACTTAAGTCAGTAACAACTCAAGCTGTACAGATGCCAATATATTCACAGATAAGTAACTGAATTGGCACATGTCTACTTCAATAAATATTATTGAAATCATGTTTAAAAATAGGAATGAATAAAAAAAGAATCATCTGAGGGTATAAATGTGTCTAAATAACTACCAGCAGCTATATCAATGTTGATCATTTACAACATTGCATCAGTGTTTAACAAAACATTAACGAACATCAAAATTGCATGCATCTTCCGTACGAATAAAAAAACAAGATCGCACCTTGAATCAGAGCACAGACAACTCTAGAACCGAGACCTGGTAGCAATTCGATTACAAACGTTGCTTACAATTTTGCTACCTAGGGAAATTTCATTTCCACTTAGCACAACCATTTTTCAGCATGTTAATTCAGAATTGTTATTAGCTATATTATTTTTGGCGATACAATTGGCAAACAACAATCTTCACTATTTTTCAAATAGAGTGCTTACTTTTGTACGCTGAGAATTTACAGGGATGCAAGTTATTCCTAACTGATGATTGGTGTCACATATCGATCATCGTACAGATACAGATCAGACAGACACTAGGCCGAAATCCCCCAGCTAAAAGGTGGCCGACGGCAAGGCACACCTCACACTCGCACACCTTAGCTCTTTTGTGCAAAAGGGTCCGGCCGAGGGCCCCGCAACACATCCTCCGGGTCATGAGTGCGGTTCGAGGTCAGTGTCGGCAGCAGGGCCCGACAGCGTGACTGGTTTACCCCTGCCGCGTCATGATGACCGGGCCTCCCCGCCCACGACCATCCCGTCTCTCAACGATATGCCTAGGGCGGGAAAGCACATCAAGGCAGCGTCAAAACTCATTCGTTCACGATCATTCTTCACTCACGCCTGTCCAGTGCACGCTCTCTTGCTATCTCCACACTCACGTCTCTCCTTCCTAACGCCTGCTTCACACCATCCATCCACCCAAACTTCGGTCTCCCTCTAGGCCTACGTCCACTCGCCTCTGACTTCAACACCTTTTTTACCAATCTCCCTTCATCCATCCTCACCATGCGCCCGAACCATCTCCAAACACACGAATCAATTCGTTAGTGAACCTGTCTCTCAGCGACACTCCAGCCATGCTCCTCAAACATTTCATCTTTAAAACATTCAACCTTCTTCTCTCCTCTGCTCTCACCCAAGTCTCAGCTCCGCACATCACAGTTGGCACAACGACACCCTCTTTGCTTCCATCCCCAACTTCCTGCAGCTCATTACGCTCTTCAGTGCGCCCAATACTTAACCCCCCTCCTTCACTCGCGACTTCACCGAGCATCTCATCACTTTACTTATACCCACGTTCACTTGGAGCTTCCTCCGCTCACACACTCTACCAAACTCAGACACTAGCCTACATAGCTTCTCCTCTGAATCCGTAACCAGGGCCGTATCATCTGCAAATAGCAACTGTCTCAGCTACCAGCTCCGCCCCTTCGCTTCCAACAGCTCCAAGCCACGATCCAGCACACTCGCATTCACATCCCTGACCACTCCATCCATATAGATATTGAACAGCCAGGGAGACACCACGCAGCCTCGTCTCAGTTCCACTTTCACTGTGAACCAATCACTCACCTCGTTTCCCATTCTGACACATGCTCGGCTGCCAACATAGAAACTCTGCACTGCTTTCAACAAATGTCTGCCCACTTCATACAAACGCAACACCCTCCACAGCGCTTCCCCGTCAATCCTGTCGTATGCCTTCTCTAGATCCATGAAAGCCCAGAACAAGTCCTTTCCCTTTGCCAGGTACTTCTCACTGACCTGTCACACTGCAAAAATATGATCGGCGCACCCTCTACCACTCTTAAAGCCACACCGTTCCTCTCCAATTGCGCAGTCCGTACAGATTCCGATCCATTAGATCAGCATTCTCCCGTACAACTTACCAACCACACTTAACAGACTGATACCTCTCGAGTTGCAGCATTCATTTTCATCTCCTTTGCCCTTATAAAGCGGAACAATGCAAGCACTGCACCACTCAATTGGTACCACGCCTGCCACAAAATACAAGTTCAGTAACCTTACCAACCATTCGACAATCGTTACTCCACCCTTCTTCAGGCACTCGGTCGCAACGCCATCCAAGCCAGGGGCTCTTCCTGCTTTTATCACCTCAACCGCTTCCTGCACCTCTTCCCTGGTAATGTCCGCCAAAAATGTTTCTCCCAAAACTGGCATCCGAGCACCACCACCCACAGCAACAATGTCAACCTCTCTGTCATCCTCGACATTCAACAACTCATAAAAATACTCGACCCACCTCTTCCATACATCACCACTTTTCAACAACAACTGGCCGTTTTCATCTTTCACCACTTCCTCCTTTCCGGTCTCTCTCTTTCTCACCCTCTTCACCTCTTCTCAGAACCTCTTTTTTTGTTCTCCTCAAAATTCTGGCACAACCGTCTGACCCAACTGGCATCAGCGTCCCTTTTGGCTCTCCTCACCACCCGCTTCACCTCGTTCCTCCTTTCTTTATAGCCTTCATATGCCACCACCGACTTCATCTGCAACCACTCCTCGAACTCTCCTCTTTTCCGGGCCACCGCCAGTTGAACCTCCTCGTTCTACCACTGGCAACCTTTCCTTCTGCACCCGCCCACACGGCGCGCACCACACACATTCTTCGCACATCTCAGCAACGCATCTCATAACGTCTCACATTCTTCCTCCACATCTCTCAGGTCCTGTCCTCTCACGTTGTCATATTCTTCTCTCAACGCCTGTGGGAACTCCTAAGCTCTGCTTCTCACATTCAGTTCACTTCCTTTCACTACCTCTCTTCCTCCTCCCCACATTTCTTGCCCTTCCACTTTTGCTCCACTCTTAATCTGCCTTCCACAAGCAGATGGTCCGACACTCCTCCACCCTCCCCTCTCAATACCCGCACATCCAACAGCCTCCCCACCACTCTTCTCGATATCAGCACAAAATCCATCAGCGCATTCTCTACCACTGCAACACGGGCCGCCCTTACTCATGTGTGCTTGTGGATATCTTGCTTCTTGAACAAACTGTTCCCGCCCACCAACTCCTGCTCCATACACAGACCTATCAGGTTTTCTCCATTGTCATTTCTACCGGGAACGCCACCACTGCATCTCCAACTCTCGCATTGAAGTCACCCAGTACAACTACATTGAATTGATCTATAAAACTCTCAATACACTCACTCAGGTCAGTCCAGAATTGCTCCCTCTCCTCCTCACTCTTCTCGCTACCTGGACCATATGCATTTACAAATACCCATCTTTCTATGCTTAACTTATTTTTTACCCACATCAATCTTGAGGACACTTCCTTCCACTCGGTAACGCTACTAGCCAACCCATCATTCCATATTAAAACCACACCTTCTCGTGCCCAACCTTCCTCCACACCAGACTTTTTTCCACTTACCACACCAAACTCACCATCTTCCTTACCTTTCAATTTCGTCCCACTGAGCGCCAACACATCAAACTTCCTCCTCAAACATCTCACTAATCTCCCTCCTCTTTACATCATTCGTACTACAGCCACGCACATTCAGCGACTGAAACAATTGGGTTCGGAGGGGCGTTAGCGTCTCCTCCCCCGTTCGTCTAAGTCTTTGAGGAAGGGTTTTACAGAGAAAGGGATTCCTAGCCCCTTCGTCCCGCCCCTTTTAGTCGCCTTTCACGACACGCAGGGGTTACGGTAGCACGATTCTACTCCCAGCTACGAGGCGTCTTTTTAGTCGCCTTTTACGACATGCGGTGGCTACAGTAGCAAGATTCTAGCGCCCCGGCTACAAGGTCCGGGGTGCTAGAATCTACATCGTGAGATCATGGTGAACTGTTTTATTAAACATGGATGCAAGTTATTCCTAACTGATGATTGGTGTCACCTCCCGGTCTTGGTGAACTGTTCTATTAAACATGGATGCAAGTTATTCCTAACTGATGATTGGTGTCACATTCCGATCATGGTGAACTGTTTTATTAAACATGGATGCAAGTTATTCCTAACTGATGATTGGTGTCACATTCCGATCATGGTGAACTGTTTTATTAAACATGGATGCAAGTTATTCCTAACTGATGATTGGTGTCACATTCCGATCATGGTGAACTGTTTTATTAAACATGGATGCAAGTTATTCCTAACTGATGATTGGTGTCACATTCCGATCATGGTGAACTGTTTTATTAAACATGGATGCAAGTTATTCCTAACTGATGATTGGTGTCACATTCCGATCATGGTGAACTGTTTTATTAAACATGGATGCAAGTTATTCCTAACTGATGATTGGTGTCACATTCCGATCATGGTGAACTGTTTTATTAAACATGGATGCAAGTTATTCCTAACTGATGATTGGTGTCACATTCCGATCATGGTGAACTGTTTTATTAAACATGGATGCAAGTTATTCCTAACTGATGATTGGTGTCACATTACGATCATGGTGAACTGTTTTAATAAACATGGATGCAAGTTATTCCTAACTGATGATTGGAGTCACATTCTAATCATCGTGAAAATCGAATTTGTTCCCGTACCGATTACCAACTGGATTTGCATTGCCACCGAGTAGGTGTCTATTTATTAGGTGTTTCTATCAACAAATAATATAATCAAATGTTGCTTGTGAATTCTTATTTGACATCACGTTCTCTGTCACTGAATGGCAACGAATGACAAGATCTTCACGATTCAAACATGTGGATTCGCGTTTGTTCACATACGGTTTATTACCTGCGCAGTTTGGAACTGTTTTAATCTGACAATCACCACCACCGGAGAGGACGAGGGTTTCTCCTCTTCACCACCGCAAGCACCTTTTATTCTTGAAAACGGTGGTGTTTTATTCTCAAAATAAAAATAAAACCTTTCAAGAGTGTGTTAACAAATGACTATGATACCTATTGCGATGTGATACATGGATCGGGATGTGCGGTGGCTGGGGGGTCAGGTGTTTATTTGAAGGGAAACTTATTGAGGTGTCGTGATAGAAAGGATGGCAGGATGTACGATGTCAAGGTAGTTGACCTCCGCGAAGGAAGAGTGAAGGTTCACTACGTTGGATGGGGGAAGAGTCGTGAGGAGTGGGTGGAACTCGACTCGGGTGGCATTGAGGAAGCCTCGGGCAGGAGTGTGGGGCCCGGTGGTTGTGCAGCGTGGAACCTCAAGTGGCCATGAGGATGGTGTTTTAAACTAGCCAGGCAGTTTTTACAGATGGATTTCACAATTTTTCGGTTGTGTTGAGTAAATTTGAATTCCCTTATGAATAAGGTCCCTTATGTTGGTCATATGGTGAAGCAGTGGGACTTGCAGTTGGTCGGTGTGTGTGAGTCATGGTTGACTATATTTGTATCGTCGTCCTTTGTTGATTTGCCAGGGTTTCAGCTGGTGAGGGAAGATGTGGTGGGAGAAGTAAAGAAGCATGGAGACTGTCGAGACTCTGCTTCACGGCCAAGCTGGTGGCGGGGCTCTCCGAGGGAGCTGATGATCAGTAGATCTCAGGCTTGGGCGCAGTACAAGCTTTTGAGGAGGGAGCTTGGTAGGCGGCATGAGGTGTTGGTGTCCCTGGAGAAGTTTAGTAGGCTTAATTTTTGGTACAGAAATTTTTCTCGCCACAGCCAGTGGTTGTATGAACAGGAATTCGCCAACAACTTCTCTGTTACTCCCAAGATGTTTCACTCCTATATCAGAAAAAGAAAGAAGAGCTGTCTTTCTGTTGGTCCTCAGAAAATTCCTCCTGGTGAGGTTGTTGCTGATCAGAGAGACATGAGTCAGCTGTTTGTGGACTTTTTTTTTCGTCTGATTTTGTGGATGCTGATTCTGCCGGCCCTTCCCCACATCAATTTTTTTCCTGGAAACTAAGGTGAGATTTGTGTTACGAGATTGTTAGTCTCCCAGGTTCTGAACAATTTAGATTCATCTTTTGCCTTGGACCTGATGGTATCCACCCTAGTGTTTTGTAGCGATGTTCTTGGTAGCTGCCATTGCCCTTGTCTTCAATATTGGTGAAGTCGTTGGGCCAGGGAGTTTTGCCGGGGGCCAGGAAGGAATCTCATGTTGTTCTCTTATTCAAGTCTGGTGCGACGATCAACCCTCTCAATTATCGACCTGTGAGTCCCACTTCTGTTTGTTTAAAGGTGCTGGAGCGGGATATTGTGTCACAGGTGGTGTCTTTTCTGGAAGATTCTGGCATTTTGTCAAGCGGCCAATTTGGATTCAGGGTGGTAAGGAGCACCGAGGATCAACTGTTGCTTACTTATGGTGAGGTTGCTGATCTGGTGGATGATGGAATGGTGGTGGATATGGTCTTTCAGGATTTTTCCACGGCATTTGATGTTGTCAATCATTCTGTTTTGTTAGCCAAACTAAGGTGTGTGGGTATTCATGGTGGATTGTTGGATTGGATTCGTAGTTTTCCAATTGGGAGGCAAATGTGTGTTTCTGTGGAGGGAGTTCACCTCACCCTTGTATCTCACCCTTGCAGCCCCCCACAGCCCCAACAGCCCCGCCAACAGGGCACGCAGGCATGGGAGGCAGTACACCTCAGCGCGCCAGCAATCAAAATGAACAGCACTGTACAAGTACTGAAGCAGGACGCTGGTCGGAATGCGCTCAATAGGTCCAAAGAAAACAAAACAATGAAGACAGTCAACAACTGCACACAACCGTTGACAACACAAACAAAGCAACAACATCACATCAAATTTAGTCTAGCAAAACTCA
>SDVV010022614.1:0-12911 GCA_016164225.1 Gammarus roeselii | reverse complement strand
GGGGGGGGGGGGGGGGGGGCCGGTCATCGGTCATCGTGACGCAGCAGGGGTAAACCAGTCACGCTGTTGGGCCCTGCTGCCGACACTGGCTTCGAACCGCACTCATGACTCGGAGGGTGTGTTGCGAGGTCCCGGCCGGACCCTTTTGCGCAAAGAGCTAAGGTGTGCGGGTGTGAGTATATGAGAGTGTGAGTTGTGCCTTGTCGTCGGCCACCCCTCTTGCTGGGGGATTTCGGCCTCGTGTCCGTGTATCTGTAGCTATATGAAAGTTAAGTTATCAAAAAAGACAAGGTACGCAATGACACAAGATAAATGATCTGAAAATAAAAAAAAATCATCTTATTGGGGAAAATTTCGATCAGATCAAAGTAGGTGAATGGCATTGTCAGATGCAACAGTATAGTAGCATAGTCCCTGAGGAATCAAGTAGATTAACAGTGGAGGAGTAGCTGGAGTAGTTGGCTTCAAATGCATCCCGTTTGATTGTTGCAAGCTTTGACCAAGCGATGGTGGGGCTATTAGAGTTGGTGGTGAGCTGGAGCAAGCGGGGTGCCTTAAAGGCGATTGGTGCCAGCTCTGCTTGCTGGAGTTGGTTAGAACACGATTACCTACAAGAGAATCCAACTTATGGCACAAACAATATCTATTCCGTTTTCAGGAAACGAATTAAATTAAGAGAAACTAGTTGTCGCGTACTTGCCTACAATGTTGCATGTAGTGTTAAAGTTGATTTTAAAATAAATACTCCACTTTGCCGAGATGCTGCAGTTACCAATCAAAGGTATCATCTGCGCGATTCACAGTCGGATAAGGTTAACAAATTAAAAATCGTCCCATTGTTGCAAAAAAAAAAGATTGAAATCATTTCACCAGTAAAACTAAAGTTTTGTTCATGTTGCCAGGCAAAATTCCCTACCATCGTTCGGCGGTTCCAAGACCAATACAAGTATACATCAATACTCATGTAAATCAGGCGGCCTTCGAAATCAAGTCAATGACGTCCAGTGGCGAAAGAAAACTCGTGTATGTTTACTCTACATCGGGAACAACTCTACTTTCCTTTTTATGGAATTGAACCTAAAATGAATCTTAAAAAAAGTTTTTTTATTTTGAGTGAATACAGTATTCATTTTCGAATGCGTTCTATTAATCAAATTAAAACAAAGTTTGATCATACGAAGGAAAATCACAATTCAATATTTTTGCGAATCTTCAATCATTAACAACTCGCTTTTCGCTATTGAACACGGGCTCAGTTTTAAAATCATTCGACTTTAAATGCCGATTCGAAAAAAAAAAATAATCAAAAAGAAATCAATCACACGCTGGGATCTTAAATTTTTGTCAACAAATTACAAGTAACTTTGGCATATAAATAGCGTTAGAAACACAAAAGGAATGTTTACAAACACGCATCGTCATTACGATAAGCTGGTGAGCAAGATCAAACAGTTACGAGTCGAAGAAGATTGAAGACTGAAAAATTACCTATGCAAAATGTGAACAGAGATTACTACACTTGCAGAATTAGATTCTTCTACGATATCACTGGAAATAGATACAACGGCGACAATAAGCATTGTCAATCTGAAGGTTATTACTTGCAATCAATGAATACGTATGTAGATTACAGTAAAAATGATTGAATGCGTTTAGATGTTCTTGGCTTTACGGGGCGACGAATGCTGCACACCGACGCCGGGCTGCCCAAGAAGCGTCGGCTGTGACGAAGAGGGCCAACCGCCCGCGTCAATCGATGAATCCGGAGGAGCTGCCGATGGCCTCCACACGCCAACAGGATCAAAGCCAAGGCCCTGCACCACAGCGGTGTTGGGGCTAGGCGGCCACAGGTCGGCCGCGCCAGCTCCACGCCACGTGTTGTTGCTGGACCAGATGGACGATGCATCCCAGGGTAACGACTGTGCGTTGGTCAGCGGAGCGCGAGCAGGAAGCGTGCTGCCTCCAGCAGGCTGTCTCAACACCTCATTGGACCACACGCTGTCCAGCCCGGGGACTTCGGACCCCAGCGAGGATGTTGGCTGCAGCTGCTGCTGCTGAGGCAGCACAGGCTTACAAGCCCAGCCGTCAAGTCTCCCTATGGGAGCGGACAGGCCCTGAGGAGCGAGACCTGCAGGCTGAGTTGACAACATAGACGGAGACACGATCCTAGGGTCCCACGAATGAAAGGACTGCGGCGCAGGGGAGCCGTAGAATTGCTGTAAAGGAGAGTGTGACGGTAGGTCGTGAGAAAACAAGGAGAGATGAGAGTGCGGGCTGAATGGAGGTATAGAGGGTGGAATCTTCTGACCAATCGCTCCCAGAGTTCTCTGCGGCTGCACGCGCTTAGGTTCTGGCATGATTTTACCCACCGGCGTTACTTTAGCCTTAAGCTTGTCATGTCCCAGTACCTTAGCGGAGTAAGAGTCGCGAGGGTTGACTGGCTGGACGTCTGAAGAGGGAGTGGGTCGAGGAGGGGGTTGGATGATAGGGTTGAGAGTCAAAGAACTGTTGTTGGCGACGTTATGGATTATAGACGTCCTGCACTCCGCAGCGACCGCACTAATAGGTCTCACGGTAGCAGTTCCTAGGGCTAGAGAAGAACTGACGGAGCTCTCACTTTGAACGCGAGTTGTCCTGTTTTTGGTGCGCCGAAGCAGAGACTCTGAGGGTAGGGTTGGTGGCTTAAGAGTCTTGGGACTATATGGTAGCTCCAAGCAGTGGTCAGCAGAGATGTCAGTCACAGGCACGCTGCACGCTTTGCCTTTCTTGATGCCCTTGCCTCGAACGGTTATCTTAAAATCTCCTTCATCGTTGTCCTTGTTAAAGCCACCGAGCTCGTCAGACGACGCCCGCGTATTCTTGGCTTGCAGGGACTGCGAGCTGTTGTTACGTGATGAGTCGCCAGCCGCAGTGGACGACTCCTGAGCTGTGGTAGTGGGAGACGGCGAACTAGAATTATTGTTACTACTATTACTGCTACTTATGTGGTTGTTGCTGCTGCTGCTACTGCTGCCGCTGCTATTGCTAGGGAGGCTGGGTTGTGACCGTGCTTTTTGTATCTTCTTATGATGATTGTTAGTAATGCCACTCTTGGTAGTTGGCTTGTTATTCTTGCCATTGTTGCCAGTCTTGTTGCTGACACCGCGACTAGATGATGTACTTTCAGATTTACTTGAAGAGTCCTGCAATTAGGAAAAAATATATAAATAAACAATAAATATTCATAAGCAAAATGTAAAATGAATATTCGTGATAACATGTATAGACAGTATAGACATACAGCCGTTTTCCCCTAGTTAGGGGAGTGGCTAAGTTAGGCAGCCATAGAGGGGGAAGATGCCCAATCTCCCCGCCACAAGACCGCCGTGTCCCTGCCGAGGCTCGAACTCGCGACTTGCAGCACCAGAGGCTGACACTGCAGTCGGATACGCTAACCACTCGGCCACGGCGACCTTAAACAAAGCAGCCTCTAAATTTAACGATGATGCGTGGGAAACGCTAGACTGCGACTGAAGTGTTGATAATGCCATGGGGTTGATCATCGCTCCTGCTCACTAAAGAGTGAATGGACCTTCTTTGAGTAAGTTTAGATTAGATTAGAGTGCTAAGGATTTATAGTGCGCTCTCTGGTTAGACGTTTGGTGCACCGAACGCACCAAGCGTCTAGCCTGCAACTAGTGCTGCATCAAGCTATAGGCAAATTTTAGATTAGAGTGATTGGGTTAACTAGTGGGTAAAGTTAATGTCCTTTACGCTGCGAACGTCAAAGATATGAACGGGGGCAACAGGAACTCCTATGGTGATGAGACAATATGATCCCATCATGCCCCGGGTGCCAGTAAGGGGGATTATAACCTTACCTACCCTGCTACAGGACCTCAATGATCCGCGGTTCTTAAGGTGCTGGGGCTACAAGACTCCAACACTTGACGAGGGGGTAGGATTGAGAAGAAACGGGAAACGAGGATCCCATGAATATTAAATGCAGGTTATCTCACGCATAAGATCAGCGAGAATATGGAGAATAAAAAAGTAAAATCGTAGAAAAAAGTTGCATGGAAGAAAGAACGCAACTTGGCTGTTCAGCCAACAGAAAGGAAAAATTGTAGGGCCGGTTTGATTTGAGACTCATTTCCACCGGAGCCTCAACGTAAGTTATAATAGGCTCCCCCGTAGGCCGCAACCGTCATTTATTCAGGTAAGTTCGCAAGGCCTCGCGTTTGAGAATATTAGTCTTGTCAAGATGAAACTAAGTACATATTTCAATTGTGGCACATTTGCGTACTAGCGCGCACAAGAGAGTCAAGAGTTAACGCATATCTTCGTAAATGTATTGTTATCTCTGTGCGTGATGGGGTGGAGAGACCGCCTCACTTGCACAGTTGTTTGAGGTTTAGACAGCTTCGTATAGTCCGGTGTGTTATCCGAAAGCGATAAGCTTTTTACGGTAGCTTGGGTCAGTGTAGGTTGCACGGGGGATTTAAGAACGCTCATCAGGCTGCCGCGAGTGCGTTGCAATCCATCAGTAAGTATTTCACGCTGATAGCCACTTGGTGGCAACAGGGGTAAGGTGGTGCGTTTGGTCCTGTGTCGACATCCATCAGGTGGTTGTGAGTTATCCACGTGTGTCCCGTGCACAAGAGGTTGATGAATACTTGGTCTTTTCTGTTGGTGAACTTTATTTTCCTTTCTCCGACTGTGGGTTTGACTGGGAGCATTTTTTGTCCACTCTGATGCCACATTTAATCCCATCGGAATATCATATGGAAGTTGATGATAGGGAACCAGTCATGGTGATGTATTGCAAAAACTTGTTCTTGGTTAGTAGATGCCAGTTCAGCAAGCAAGTCCGCAAGTTCGTTTCCTCATATTCCTGCGTGCCCGGGGATTCAGCAGAATTCCACTGCCTGACCCGTTTTGGTCATAACAAAGAGATTGTGCTGAATTTTACGTAGAACGGGATGTTCGTAGTGCAGTGTTTTAAGCTGGGTGAGGACACTCAGACTGTCTGAGAATACGACGTATTTGGAGAAACGATGTGTTTTTGCAATCGAGATGGCTAATTCGAGTGCGCGAAGACCCGCAGAGAACATGGAGGTCGGAGCGGCGGCTCCCACTCCGTCCGCGGTTTTGGAGCCGTCGGTGTATATGTGGCGGTGTTCTAAATACTCTTCCTCGAGTAATCTTACGAATTTCTGTCGGTATGCGTTTGTTGGAGTAGTTGCCTTAGGGTACATTTGCAGGTCTAGGTTGACCGGTGGAGGGTTGATCAACCATGTTGGTGTGTTAATTTGAAGGATTCGGTAGGACAATGAAGGCTTAATAGCTTTACGATTGATGTTTAGCGAGGTCAGCAGATTGTCCACACGAAGGGAAAACAGTGGGCATATATTCATTTTGGCCGCAAAAAGGCGCTTATCGGATATGTTGGTGATGTGGCTGATTGCTGGGTTGTTTACTAGACTTCTAGTCTTAAAATAGTATTGTAGTTAAAGTTTGTCTCACCGGAGCCGAAGTGGGAGTTCGTTAGCGAGCAAGTTGAGGGATTCGATTGGGGTGGAGCGGGAAGCCCCGGCTGTGATACGCAAAGTATTGTTTGCGATGGTCGAGAGTTGTTTTAGTTGCAGATCCGTAGACAACGGCTCCGTAGTCCATGCGCGATCGTATTATAGCACTGAACAGCGTAGATAGATACCACTGTAATAGGTCTTGAGATACCAATCTTCACTGCGACAGCTTGGAGTTCTGTTCTCAGAGGGAGGAGGTGATGCGGTTTTCTTTGATGGATCATAAGTGCCACTCCGCCGTGTGCAGTCACATTATTGTGACCTCTGCGACGGTATACGACATATTGAGGGATAGAGAAGGTGGCTGTGTCGCGGAGTTTGATCTCCTGGAGGCCTACCACCAAATGTTTATGGGTGGATATAAGCAATAATAATTCATCTTTCTTGCTTCTAAGTCTCTGGCAATTCCACTGAAGTATTGTGCTGTTGTTCATTTCGGATCTGTTTCACGCCAAGATTTTGATGGTCTGTAGCGGTCGCGTGGTTTGTAGGAACTTTCGTGGTGTTCTTGTCTATGAGGCGCAGGTGTCCTAGATTGAGAGCGTTCGCATGAGCGTCCGCTTTCTGTAGAACATGATCTCCTTGACTCACTGCGTTCTCGGCTGTGAGTGCTCTTGTAGGAGGAGGAGGAGGAGGACGAGGGAGTACGATCTTTGTGTTTGCTTCTTGAGCAAGAGCGTTTCTCTCCCTATGGAGTTTTTTTTAAACATTATGATGGGCTGAGTAGTAGTCGTTGGGATATTTGAGTCGAGTGCGATGCGTGGTAGATCAGTGGTTTGGGGTATCAGTTCTTTGTTGAAGATTTTCAAGGCGTCCTCGCGCAGGCGATGGTCGTTCTCACTTGTGAGATGTTCTGGTGTTGGGCATGTTAGCTGAGGGTTGAATACCTCACTTTGGTTTTCGCTGGGTGCGGTTGCAGTTAAGACGGTCAGAAGTCGTTCAACGCTCTGATCGAGGCGAGCTGAGGTTTGTGAGATGCTGCTAATCTTTTTGCTTCGTGGCGAGAGGATGTCGCGTATCCCGCGGTCGTCGTCGGAGGAATCATCGTCTCTTGGCCTTTTGATTTTCGGGTTCTTGGACCTCTCCTCGTAGTCGACCGAGGCAGCATCCATCGCAGTGCTTTCCTGGGCCTTGGTTGATTCATTACTTGTGGCGCCCGCCTCTTCTACGAGGGCGGTCGCTGGGCTGGTTGTGGTATTCTTAGTACTGGAGAGGGATTTTTGGGTCATGGTAATAACTTGTGTTAACTGCACGCGAGTATTGTCTGGTGGGGTGGACTTAGTTGTGGATTTAACTACTTTGGCGTAATTCAAATTACGGCAGTTTGGGTTTACGTCGTAAAAGATTTGGATGGCTTGTTTTCGTGTGAATCTGCGGTCATTTTGTATGATTGTTATTGCTTTTTGGACCATCTGCTTTGGGCAGTCGCGGTCGCCTGCCTCATGGAGGCATGAGCAGTGGTAGCATTTAGGTTGGCGGGCTGTGCAGTCCTCTCGGTCATACTCGCCGGCGTACCCCTTACAGCGTAGGGGTATGTATGACTTGCAGTAATTGATGACGTAGCCGTATTCCAGGCATTTTTTTGCACATAGTAGGCCATGTCGCCACTGCGTAAGTGTTTGTTTTTCCCTGTTCGCCCGGGATTTCTATGAATTCCGGTGTGTCACGTCTTGGGAAGTGATTTGGTACGCGGTGGTGTGGATGTTTCGTGGTTTAATCCATTCTGCTTGGGAAACGTTGGTGATTCCATAATCCTTTGCTAAACCTGCTGCAAAAGCCCTTAGGTTAGTTTTGGGAGTGTAGTTGGAAGTGTATATAATTCGTCTTGTAGCATTAAAGAACGGATGTATTTCAACAGTTACTTTATGTTTGTCTATTTAGTTAATCTTTGTATAACGTTACTTCGCTCGATATTCACGACGTGAGCCAGATACTTCTTTCCCTGTCGGTTTATGTTTATCGGTCTGCCTCCCAGTTGTTTGGAGAGCGAGTTCATCATGGTGAATGGGTTCATTGAGGGGGCAACTTTGTTTGCACCGCTATCTTCAAGCGTTATGAGGAAGTGGGTAGGGAATGATGCTGATCTTCTCTCCTGGGTGGGAGGGTCAGCCTGGGTGGAGCGAATCGCGGCCGCAGCCTCTCGTCGCCCGCCTTTGAGTTCAGTTTGGTATTGCAGGATCTCTCTCTCAGTTTTGTCCTGGGGGCAGTCTTCGTGTCCCGTAGGGTTGCCGTTTACTTTGCAGTAAAAGCAGTGAGGTTAATCGGATGGGCATGCCAAGGGATCGTCTCGCTTATCGTGGTCGTCTTGGGAGCAGTGCGAGCATCTTTTTTTACAGTTGCAATTTTGGCTCGTGTGTCCGTATTTTTGGCATTTATACCATCGCATCGGACGTCTTTCGAAGGGCGTAACCTTGGTTTTGGCGTCTAAGAAAGGTATGTTTATGTAGTTAGGTGGGGTGGGGCAATTGAATTTAAGCAGAGGGGTCGTGATGATGTTTCTTTTTGGTTTGATTTTTGCTTCAACTCTACATTCCTCGTATTGGACGAGTCCGGTCATGAACTCGTCGGCTTCATCACTCGAGAGACCCTCGATGTAAATCAGGCCTGAACTCATGGAAAAAGTTGGGTGCGGTATGATTTTGCAGGGCTTTTCGCATATTTTGTTTTTGGAGAGTATAGCGTCACTTTGAAGTTTTGTGTCTACTTAAATGGTGAAGCTATCGTCTCCGCTGGGGTGATGTTGAGAATTGGACAGCCAGTCATGGAGCCCAGTTCTTCTCGTAGTTTGTACAGGCAAATATCTGGTCTGTCATTATTGACATCGAATGTCATTTTCAAGTATTCGGGTAATTTAGGTCCGTTTTTGAATAGGTGGTGTGCATCAAATCGAATGCATTGTCTCCTCTTTGCGTTTCTTGGTGTTCGGCGTTATGAGTTACGGCTGGGTGGAGAGCGATATTATCAGAGAGGTCAGAGGCGGAAGCACACGAACAGGTTACGGGTTCCCTGGCCTCTATCCTCTTCATCAGCTTATCCAGTCGGTATTCATAGCTGCAAAAAGATTCTCGAGTTTAGCGAGGCGTTCACCGACTTCACTGGAGGGCGCCAAGCAGTACTCAGTCTCCAGCTCGGAAAGGCCCATCATTTTGCTTGTCTTGCCTAGGGTATTCTGCATTCCGATTATATTCGCATCCAGCTTCGAGAAGCGTTCCTTTGTGTCGTCAACTACGACCTGAGTCAGGTCTTCTATCGATGAGGAACTTCTGAGGGGTTCATCGTTCTTTCTCTCAGACTGATTTGAATGCGACGCTCCGGAGGGGCCGTTAGCCCCTTTCCGATAGGGCATGGTCTTGCCCAATGAAGGTAGGGCCTTCTTTACATTTTTTTCTATTGTATATGCGAATATATACACCAACTTATTCGTTAAATTTACTCTTAAATTTAAATATTTTTTGTGAAGATTTTTGTTTTCTATGACTTTTTTTCAAACAAGTTATGTTGCTTTTTATAATTTCAATTGGTTTGAATTCTAAATTCACAAACCCCGATGTCAGGGGGGGGGGGGGTGGCTCACCTCTGGGGGGGTGTAGCTACTAACTGAAAGAGAGGGACGGTGGAGGGATCTTTCAAATCAAAATATATTTATACAGTGGGACAAATACAATTTGGTGGTTAACGAGGACACCGCGGGAAGGCGGGTGAGCCTGGGATACCCCCAAGGGGTATCCCTCTGAGGTGCCTTATTGCTCTCGCTTTAAAGAGATGATGGTCGATCTATCCAATTAAGTTGTATACTTTAACCTTTACGAGACGATACTCGGTCTCTGAGCGATATACGGCTTAAAGCGGTGACCGGCTCATATTTTGATACAGCAAAAATAAATAAGCTTCTACATCCTGGGAACTTGCAAACTTTGGAGATTAGAGGCAAAGAACAGTATGCGATAGTGTTTTCGAACTCACTTGTCACTCATTGGTTACGATACTGCCTCTGCGCAATGCTGAGGGCGGGTGTGCAACGACTATTGAGAAAGCTGCGTCAAGATTAGATTAGAGTGACGAGGCTTTCTAGCGCGCTGGAGCCATCGTCCTTCTGGCGCCGAATGTCAAATTAGTAAACAGTGCTGCATCAAGTTAGTCCCTGTTTTTCTTCTTTTAATGTTCCTGTTGGGTTAACTACTGCGCAAAGTCAAAGTACTTTACGCGGCGAATGTCAATGGTATTTACGTGTGCCAACAGGAGGTACAGGAACTCCAAAGGTGCTGAGGCCATATGGTCTCAGCACTACCCGGATGGCAGTGAGGAGAAATAACACACTACCTACCCTGCTTCAAGAAAGCCCCAAGGATCCGCAGTAGTCCTTAAGGTGCGGGCTACGCGCTCCAACACCTGCTGAGGGGGAAGATGAAGAAGAGATAGAAAACGTGAATCCCATGCATGAGATCTACACTAGTTGTAGGGAATTTCAAGTATGAAAACAGCAAGAATGAAAAGAAGAAGAAGGAATAGTCGTAGAAAAAGGTTGCATGAAAGAAAGAGCGCAACTAAGCTGTTATTTGCCACCCGAAAAGAGAATAGTTCGAACCGGTATGTGTATATTTGAGTGAGCGTGTCTCTGTGTGCGTGCGCGTGTATGTTTGTTTGAATGTTTGTGTGCAACGACTCTTAGGAGAGTTGTCGAAAAGGAGTCCGAGACAAGTTTAGGGAAATTTGAACTAAACATAAGATGCAAATGAAGTAAATAAAAGATGAGCAAATCAGCATAAGGGATAAAAGGAGAGATAGTGAAGGGTGAAAAAGAGGGGAGTCTGAAGGTAGATAAGTCACGGCCCCCGGTTGGGCCGTGACTTCGTGCGCCCCGTGAACCTAACAGATGCCTAGAAGAGGAAAAGCTGCGTCAAAGACATCCAGGAAGAGAGAGGAAAGGAGAGACATTGAAGGGTGAAGAAAAGGGAAGTATGAAGGGAAGTATGGATGTTCACCCTCCTCAGGTTGAGCCGTGACTTTGTGCGGTCCGTAAACCTAAAAGATACCAAGGGGAGGAGAGGGGCTTCCAGAATGAAGGAATCTGTTTTACTAGCTTACTGAAATCTATACCCGTGAAGAGACAGAATTCAATACAACGATGCCTAGCCAAAAAAGATTGTTCTGTTAGTCGGGCCGGAGATCGCAGAAGGGCATGCTTATATTAGATGATATATTAGATAGACAAAAAGAATTGTTCAATGTTTATCAACACTGACGTGGCTACTTCATTATCAGCCCTTGAGCTACAGGGGATCTCGCCAACTTTGTCATTGCTGGCGACATACTCCCTTGCTTACTTTATCACTCGACATTAGATTTGGTTAGAGTGACCGGGTCTTGACATGATCGCTAATGGACAAGTACTAGGTGTTGTGCGCTGCTCATATTAACACTAAATGATTACTCCTCGGTGTTGTACCTTCACTCACTTCATGACTGATAGATATGTTCTTGGTGTTGTACCATTGCACACCATCACTTATGGACAAGTCCTCGGTGTTGTGTCATCAATCACTTCTTCACCGAAAGACAAGTCCACGGTGTTATACAATCACACACTATCACTAATGGAAAAGTCCTCGGTGTTGTTCCATCACTCACCTTATCACTAATGGACAAGTCCTCTGCGTTGTTCCATTACTCACCTTATCACTAATAGACAAGTCCTCGGTGTTGGAGCTCTCGGTGGTACACGAGGAGGTTTCCTCCTCCACCTCGCGCCCTTTTTGACTAGCTTTATAGCAGGGACTAGAGTAGCTCCCAGCGCCGGGGGCGGCGGAGGGCGCAGAGGAGTCGCAGAAGCTCCGCTCCTTGCTGGCCCGGCAACCCATGTTGGAGCTACTCTTCTCATTGCCTTTGTACTCTGCATCATTGCGCAAATCCTTACTATACTTATTATACTTAGAGTTGCTATTATTGTTGTTGTTAAGGTGGTGATTGTTATTACTACTGCTACTCCTGGAATCTGAAGCAGAACCAGTACTTGCGGAGGGCAGTTGCTGATATTTATTGTTGTTGACGGTGGAAGAACTACCGTTGCTAGAGGGAGCGGGTGAAGCTCTGCTGGCGACGGCACCACTGCCTCGTCTCCTACTCTGAGTGCCCGACAAGGAAGACGACGAAGCAGCCGAGCCTACGCTCACCAAGCCGTGCACGGTGAGCACGAGCCGCTTCATGTAACTCATAATGCCCGTTTTGAGGTGACTAATACTCTGCCTCTCGTTACTACAGTCACCTGGGCTGCCCTCACTATTACCACTATTAGAATTTGATCGGCTATCTTTGGCTTGCGATTCCGTCGACGAGTATCCGCTGCAACTATTCACAAAATCTGATCTATAATCACCCGACTTCTTCAATTTACATTTTCCATTTGTAATGGAATTACTATTGTTATTAGTGTTGCTGTAATTAGCAGCAACCGAATGGCTCGAGCCTCTTTTGGTGATATGATTACTATTAGGATTAGAATTAGTCGGAGAAATAATGGCAGGAGTGATATTATACCCTACTTTGGTATTGGGCAACACCTGATTCCTATAATCTTTGTGACTGTTGCTGATGTGACCGTTAAGGCACGCTCCATTATTGACCGTAACAGACGCTTTCTTGGAAGCGTCCTTGAGTGTAGCGAGAGCCTTGAGATCAAACAGCTTGTCCTTGTCGAGGTGCTGCGGCGGCTGGTTAGCCGCCATGTTAGTGACGTTCTCCTTGACTAGGATGTCGGCGTCCATCATGGCTATGAGAAGCGTGGCGGCCAGCATTACGGCGAGCAACGTGAGGACAGTGTAGTAAAGCAGCGGCTCCCAGTGGGGGCGGGGCAGAGCGGCGGCGCAGGCGGCGAGCAAGGAGGCGGGGACCGTCGCTTGCAGAGTGTACACCAGCTGTTGGTCGGTCGCTGAAGGGCTCAACAGCTGAAGCGACTGCTGCACCTTGCTCAGGGTGAAATCGGGGCTGAAGGCGATGTCGATCTTCCGGGAAGCGTTCGGCTCAAGCGTAAACGGATCGCAGTGTATTACCTGAGAGTGGAGAAACACGAAGAGGTCAGCGTTAATGATCAACCTCGAAGCGGGAGTTTGTGCAACACAATCAGATAAATGGTCGCAATGATACTGAAGTATGTCTGGTGCAACACAATCAGATAAATGGTCGCAATGATACCGAGGAATAACTGGTGCAACGCAATCAGATAAATGGTCGCAATGATACTGAAGTATGTCTGGTGCAACACAATCAGATAAATGGTCGCAATGATACTGAGGAATGGCTGGTGCAACACAATCAGATAAATGGTCGCAATGATACTGAGGAATGGCT